>OY282559.1:162099634-162407134 GCA_958295665.1 Tipula vernalis
ATTTCTAAATGTTGGTGGTACAAGTTCATTTGTTTTAACTTATCTCTGAGCTCCTTCCTTTATTGACTATATTATGAAATGTTTACTAAATTGTAACATTAAATCTAATCGAGTTAGTATGGCTTTCTTTAATTAAAGCAGTCTAAATATAAACTGTAAATTCGCGGAAGTACTAAGTTTGATACCGAAACATGGTTTAACCGTTAGGTTTTGTCAGAACGATAAGTTGTTAAAAGTTAGAATTTCAAGCGAAGCATAGCAATCAAGAAGGATTATGATTAACCTGGCATGATCCATATAAAATCATTCATGGTGGTTCAGACTAATTGACGGTGGAATGAAAGGAAAACAAACACCTTCACCGGAAGCAGCGCAAAGGAAAATCAGGAATATTGTTCTCGTTGTTAAGACGCGGTTATTTGCGATTTAACAGATTCATTGATGGTGTTTAGCTACAGTGAGGTAGTTAAATAATCAGAGGATTAAAAATATCTCGTTTCCTTTTATTTAGATTTCAAATATTTGCTATTTAAAACAAAACCCTAAATCTCAAATGAATGAAATTCAGTTATGTAAGTCAATAACCCACAGAGTATCAGAACCGCATCCATCAATAGTGTACAAACGGAAATGCATAATTAGCATTAAATACAAAATTGTAACTTAATAAATAAAAATGCATAATTAACATTAAACATAAAATTGTAACTCAATAAATAAAAATGCATAATTAGCGAGATAAGAAAATATAATTTAATATTAATACAAATGCATAATTAACAAAATACAAAATGTGTAAAACTAAACATCATAGTTTAGTTCAGTTCGGTTTTGCTCTTCAAATAATAAACAAATAAAAGTTTCGTCAAACTAATTTAAATATTTTGTTTTAATTCTGTTTTTCGTGGGAAACGCTCACCGCTATCCTAAAAATATCGTTATAGAGGGTCACGCTACCACATAACTGGCGCATTATTTACAAGTGATAATCAGTTTTAAAATTTAAATAAGTGAACATTAGTTTAAAAGCATAAAGCAATAAAGTTATAAAAGTGAAGATAAAAATCAAAAATAAAGTGTAAAAGTCGTTAAGAAACAGTATAAAATAAAGTGCTAAATATTATAATTTTGTGCCTGATAAACACGGAAAAATATACAGTACAACACATCCAGAAGATGTATAAAAAATTTTTGCTGTTAATATTGACAAGGTAAGCGCACATTTTTGTAAACATTCCTTTTATAAACTTAACTAACAACGAAATTTGTGTTATTTGAAGAAAAATAATTATATCAATTTTTACAATTATTAAACTTGAACTCCGGTTAGAATTTACCGTTAGAATAATCCAAAGTTGCTTATGAGAGCATATCATAGAGCATCATAAAAAAAAAAAATTTTTTTGTATATAAAAAATCGTGTTCATTAATATACATATATTCCAAAACTTTATGTACTACGGCCAGGACGATATAAAAGTCCACAAGCAGATAGTAAGTCCGATTCAGATAGGTAAAAAGTTGAAAGAATATAAACGACTACAAATGGAGAAATTAGTAGAAGACACAATTAAACATTTTTCGTTGGTCATTAAGAACATCAAGCCATTCGAAGGCGACAGAAATTCGGTTTACCACTTTATTAATAACGTAGATAGTATATTAAGTTTGCGTGAAAAAATTAAAGAAAGTGAATATTATAAAATCATTATATCTGGAATTAGGAATAAAGTATTGGGTAAAGCAAGTGACATATTACTAACCCAAAATATAAACGATAATAATTGGAAAAACATAAAACAAGCTTTGATTTTAAACTTCGCTGATAAACGCGATGAATCGACTCTAACATTTCAATTACATAATTTGGTTAGGAGTAATTTAAATCACAACGATTTGTACGATAAAATAACAGAAATAATTAGTTTACTTTCAAATCAACTTAAATTACAAAAATTAGAACAGTGCACCACCATCATCTCAAAATTATCCTCCACGGAATAATTTTGAATCATCGTCCCAAAATTATCCTCAACAGCATAATTTTAAATCCACACCAAACAATTATCCTTCACGGAATAATTTCAATTCAAATAACTATCAAATAAAACAGGAAGTTAAAGGAGAACCGAAAAAACCTTACAAACAGGTTCACTATAATATTGAAAGTCAATCAATCGATGACGAGGATTTTCAGCAGGAAGCCTCGGACAATTAAATGAAATTAACAACTATCAATCATCTAACCTACCCTTTATTATTTTAAATCTAAATAACAATCAACTAAAATTCTTAGTCGATACGGGTGCCAATAAGTCATATATTAATCCCGAATATGTCAAACAGTCTCAAATTATACCAACTAGCATCGAAATAAAAAGCATATTTAAAACCACTACGATAACTCAAAAAACAATCCTAAAATTTAAAGAATTCCAAAAGCCAATAGAATTATATCTATTCAGATTTCACAAAATGTTTGACGGTTTGTTAGGCTACGAAACATTAATCGACCTAGCAGCAAACATCAATCTTAATGAGAAAATATTACAAACCCCTAATGTTAATATACCACTAAACAACAAAGTAACATCCTGTATAAAACCGTTTTACATTGAACCATTAACTAAAATATTAGTAAAAGTTCCAATTAATTTAAAACGAGGTGAATTTTATATTACACCAATAACCCTTCAACACGGTGTCCAAATTCAAGAAGGTATCTATAGAACAATAGAACCATTCGCAGCACTAGTAGAAGTAATTAATTTCTCAAATAATCTAAAGGAAATCTTTTTATTCCAACCCTTACATGTCGAACCATTTAGTTCACATGAAATTAACTTTCAAACTCCTGTCAACATCGAATCTAAAAACATAAATGTTAAAGAATTTATAAACACGGAACATAATATGTTTCATATTATGAATAGGGAAGAAAAACAACAAATTCTAAAAATTATGTTCAAGCTTCGCCGATATTTTTTATAAAGACAGTGACAAACTAACTTTTTCTAACAGTATCAAACATGAAATAAATCTAAATAACGATAAACCGGTGTACATAAAACAGTACAGACACCCGGAAAATCAAAAACCCGAAATTAAAAATGAGATAGCAAAACTCTTGAATCAAGGGATCATTAGGCCTTCATTTAGTCCTTGGTCGAGTCCAATATGGATGGTAGCGAAAAAACCCGATTCACAAGGCAATAAAAAATGGCGTTTAGTTATCGACTATCGCCAACTAAACAAACAAACTATAGACGATAAATACCCATTGCCAAATATAAATAATATTTTAGATAAATTAGGCAAATCTATTTACTATACCACAATAGATTTAGCCGCAGGGTTCCACCAAATCGAAATTAAATCATCAGATATAAGTAAAACAGGATTTCCAATTGAAGGAGGTCATTATGAATTCGTGCGAATGCCTTTTGGCTTAAAAAATGCACCCAGTACCTTTCAGCGGGTAATGGATAACATTTTGGGCGAGCTTCAGGAAAATCACGTATTATGTTATATGGACGACATTATAGTATTTAGTACTAGTCTCCAAGAACATATAAACGATCTGAACAAAGTATTTCAAAAGCTTCAAGAAGCAAACCTTAAAATCCAAATAAACAAAACTCATTTTTTACAAAAAGAAATTGGATTTCTTGGACATATTATATCACAAAACGGTGTGAAACCAAATCCATCAAAAATAGAGGCTATCACTAATTTTAAACTCCCAAAAACTCAAAAGGAAATTAAGAGTTTTTAGGTTTAATAGGGTATTACCGCAAGTTTATCAAAGACTTCGCGAAAATAACTAAACCCCTAACAAACATGTTAAAAAAAGATAACAAAGTTATTCTCAATGAAGAATACAAAACTTGTTTCGAAATTTGTAAAAACCTGTTAGCATCGGAGCCTATACTCCAATATCCCGATTTTAGCAAACGTTTTATTTTAACTACTGATGCTAGTAATGTAGCATTAGGAGCAATACTGTCTCAGGGTCCAATAGGATCCGATCTTCCAATCTGCTACGCATCTAGAACATTATCTAAAACTGAATGCAATTATAGCACTATTGAAAAAGAGCTACTGGGTATAGTATGGTCGGTAAAATACTTTCGTCCATATCTGTATGGCCGCAAATTTACCATAATCACTGACCATAAACCCCTAGTTTGGCTCTTTAATTGCAAAGAACCGAATTCCAAAATAGTTCGCTGGCGATTAAAGCTTGAAGAGTATGAGTATGAAATCATACACAAAAAAGGTTCCCTAAACACAAATGCTGATGCATTATCAAGGCTCGAGGAAGACGAGCAGATTAAAAAACTCAATAAGTATTTGAGCAATGACGGTTTATCATGGCCAAACACTATTGATTCAATTAAATATCCACAAGTGGATGAAACAGATATAAATCTCTTGGGTTCAGAAGAAAACCTAGAAGGAATTATACACAATTTTAACAATATAACCATTGGCAATGACGGTTTATCAGAGCCAAACGTGATATCAAAAAGAATCTCGGAAACAGATTCAATTTTAAATGAGTTCAAAACTCAAGCCGTTTTGGAAGTCGACACCAATTACGACAAAATTAAAGAAACCTTCTTTATAAAACATTTAAAGAAAAAGCGTTTTATTCTACGAAAAAATAAATTTAGTGAAGAAGATATTATAGAAATATTCTCTAAATATTTAAACACCAAGAATTTCGCAGCAATCATGTGCAGCGATGATATATTCCAAATAATCCAAAAAGTCTTTACTGAGAAGTTTAGTGAATCAGGATTAAAAGTTGTGAGAACAACAAAAATACGAGAAGACATAGGTGATTCAACTAAACAAGCTGAAGTCATCATAAATTGTCATAATAAAAACCATCGAGGTACAAACGAGAACTATGCTAAACTAAAACGAATATATTATTTTCCCAACATGAAAGAACTAATAAATAATTATGTTAAACAGTGTGAAACGTGTAATTTAAATAAATACGAACGGAATCCAGTAAAAGTTAAATATAAATTAACACCAACACCAAATTCTCCAATGGATATAATTCATTGTGATATATTTTCGTTGCGAAGTAAAAATGTCTTAACCATATTGGATAAATTCTCAAAATTTGCTCTTGCTTACGAAATAACTAGTCGCAAGTCAGAAGTAATAATTTCAAAATTTAAAAAATATTTTTCCCAGCACGGTATCCCAAAACAAATTGTTATGGATAACGCAGCCGAATTTAAATCAGAATTATTTAGGAATTTCATATCTATGTATGATATCGACCTTCATTTTACCACAGCTAAATCGAGCACAGGTAATAGCCCCGTAGAAAGATTCCATTCCACAATAACGGAAATAGCAAGAATCATGTTTTCACAAAATAAGAAGATATCAATCTCCGAACTTATGGACGAAACAATGTTAGCATACAATAACTTCATACATACTACCACAAACCTCACACCATTCGAACTTTACAAAGGACATCTAGGGCATATAGATTCAATCCCACAAAGTTCAGACTCGCAACCAAATGAAATCTTGGAAAATATTAGGGAAAATTACAAAGTAGTTCAAAAGATCGTAAGCGATCATAATCTCAAACAAAAAGAAAAAATAACTAATAACTTGAATAGAAATAGAGAAGATCCTAAAACTTTCGAACCGGGACAAACTATTTTTGAGCTTAATTCAATTAGGGATAAATTAGCACCTAAATACATTAAACATGAAACTATACAAGATAACAATACGAACGTTGTCACTAACAAACGAACTGTTCACAAACAGCGTATTAAAAAATAACAATTTTCAGGTTAATACCAGCGTCTATCCAACAATCGATCGAAATATTTAATATCGATGGTAACAAGGGTATCCTAGGATTAGATTTGGGACAAGCTAGAATAATCACAAATTACGTTAAATTAATTCATATTATTGAATTAGATGATTTACAAATCAGCTTAAATTCAATAAACGGTAACATCAACATGATCGAAGAAATCATGATTAATAAAAATTTCTCTACATTTAGAGTAGAAATAGTTAAAAATAGATATAAAGATTTAGAGAAGAGTTTAAAAAATATTTACCCAGCCGTTAGAACGAAAAGAGGATTATTTAATGGTTTAGGGACACTAATAAAAGGAATTTCAGGGAACGTGGATCATAACGATTATCTGCAAATACAAAATGCAATAACTAAACTAGAAAATGGTAACTACGCAGTAAACTCAATTTATAATAACCAAATTAAAATTAATGAATTAATGACCAACAGATTCGACAATTTAACTAACCATATTAACGATATAACGTCTAGAATCGAAGCAGAATTAGAAATCGATAGAAAATCCACAGTAATCAATTGGCAATACGCATTAATTCATGAATACTTCTATAAAATTGACAATAGCTTGAATATATTAAAAAACCAAATAGACAATGTACACGAAATCTTAACATTCGCGAAAATTCGTATAATTTCACGGCATATATTAAATAAAGATGAATTGACGTATATTCATGAACACTTCATTAAAAATAACGTAAACATTGCTTCTGATGAAGAAATCTACGAGCTGCTCGAATTGAAAGCATATTATAATGGAACGAATATAATTATGGCGATCCAAATACCACAATTCTACAATAATACACTAACATATTACCATATAAAACCAATTCCTATCAATAACACTGAATTAATTCCAATATCAACAAACTCAATAATCCTAAATCCTAAAGTTTACATGATGTTGTTCAAACCTTGTTCAATCATCGAGAATGTATATTATTGTCAAAAAGAGCAAATACATAGCATTACAAATAGCTGCATACCAAACATTCTTTTACATCAAAATGCAAACTGTACTACAATACCATATGACGAAGCAGATGATATCGATTACCTAGAAGACGAATTTCTTTATGTAATTTCTACTCAACTTGCAACCAGCCAAACGCAACCATCAAAGGGAAAAAACTGTTACACTTCAAAAATTGCTCAATAACCATCAATAATGTGCAATACAATAACGCACACAAAATCAGGTTCACTAAAGTATTCGTTATCCAACCATTTGATAATGTCAACCTAACAACAAACATGGAGTACACTTAAATCTACCCCGCTTAGCAAATCAAACTACGAAAAATTTGGAATCTATTGACTCACTATTAATACACCAAAATCAATATAAAAATAATGATTTTATAATTTCAGGATCAACATTAATCATATTATCCTGTATAGTCCTAGCAATATTTTATATTTATAGTAAATATAAACAAAATAGCAGACTCATCAAGCAAAACATGCAGATCAATATCAATAAATGTGACGTCGAGGACGACGCCAATCTCAGCAGGGAGGAGTTATGTAATGTCAATAACCCACAGAGTATCAAAACCGCATCCATCAATAGTGTATAAACGGAAATGCATAATTAGCATTAAATACAAAATTGTTACTTAATAAATAAAAATGCATAATTAACATTAAACATAAAATTGTAACTCAATAAATAAAAATGCATAATTAACAAAATACAAAATGTGTAAAACTAAACATCATAGTTTAGTTCAGTTCGGTTTTGCTCTTCAAATAATAAACAAATAAAAGTTTCGTCAAACTAATTTAAATATTTTACTTTTTTTAATTTTTGTTGAATGTTAATTAATTCTTGTAATTTCTAAAGTAATTTCTGTTCAGTCCAGTCGCCGCGGCCTGATGAGAGGATTGATTTTTTCATAATCATAAGCTCATCAGTTCGAAACTGGATTGAATTCTCTTACAATCTTCGGAACATATTAAATTAAATATTTTGTTTTAATTCTGTTTTTCCTGGGAAACGCTCATCGCTATCCTAAAAATATCGTTATAGAGGGTCACGCTACCACATAACTATTCATTATTTACATTATACATATATGTATACGGTTATCTGTAGCCCAAAACCCTAAATCATAAGATAGTTAAACGTATTTAACGAAATAAAAACTAAATGCGAGCACGTTACGCATAATAAAGAAACTCCCAAGGTTCGACCTGTCTATTAGGCTACCACGTTTACGCAGAGATTTGGAAGAGCTGCGGAAATATAACAAGAACGAAAAAAAAAAACAAATTTACTTTCATTGGATTGCCTAAATCTTTTCGTTTTTATTAACACAAATCTTGTATTGTGTTATTGTTGTTAATTTTTTTTAATTTGGTGTTCATCACCCCGAAACAACTCAAAAAAAATTGTTTCTTACAGAAAACACCCAGGTAATAATACTACATGATAATGTCTGTGTCTACCTCAAAATATTTTTAAATGTTCTTTTTATGGTATTGTGGTCGACTTTTTTATTTTATTTTGTTTTCGAAAAGATCATTTTCTTTTACTCGTTTTTGTACGGTGAGGTTTTGTTGGTTACACAATTTTTTTCTCATTACAATGTAAATGATGATTTGGTTTAATGTTAGGAAGTTAAATTGTCTTTTTCCACACTGCGTCAACCTCAAGTTTGGGTAATCGTTTTGTTTTGCTTAGAGTACTTAAACGAGTTTAGCTAAACCGGATTTATTAAACCGCAGTCGGTCTAGTCTAGGGTATTAGAGTATAAGTAAAAACTATTTAAGATTTCATAGAGACGTCTCATGTCGAACAAACAAAAATTCAAATTAGTTGGGTGTAGAAATTATATTTAGAACAATACAATGAGCCCCCCTATACAATATACCCCAAACACATTGACGGAACGAACAGCGGCGCTAGCGAACACATAGAGCGGCTTCAAACTAGCAGTTTGTATTTTTTGAGGTGATGAATGGCATTTATATTTATTGTTGTTGTTTTTAAAGTAAATACTTTGAAAACTCTAATTTTAGCTGAATATAACATCGAAATGGGCATATGAGAACGACAATTGGAAAAAAAATTTCGAAGACTAAAATCATAAAGATGAAGAGAAGCGAAGTCAGGCGTAGAGCGCCGCTTATGTGTTTGGGGTAATATACTTAAAACAACAAAAACATAATTCTCTCTTTGAGTAAATTTACTCTCCAACTAATGCGAGATTGCTTTGAGCGAGGTAAAAAATATTTATTCAGAAAAATTTTCGTTTGTTAAAGTTGTTAGTATGCGCTGAAACACCAGGGAGGACTCAAACAAGGTTAGCTCGATCTTTCGAGTCACGTGTTCGTGATGTCATACAATTCCGGCTCGTGTTCATAATCGCTTTTAATACTAGAATTGTGTGTAGGAACTAGGTTATTTCTTTACTTATTATGATGAAATTCGACATTTGCGGTAGAAATGGGATCTTAAAAAGATTTTTTGATTAAGTTAAGTAATATGGCCAAGTAGGATGGAACTTGGCTTTTTCTTAAACTATTTTGATAAAATTCGATATGTGCATAAGTTCTGGAATATGACCAGTTAGGATCGAACAATCAAGATGATCTACGGGATGAAGTTTAATTAGTAAATTGCCTCGCCAACCCTTCACTTTAATCTTTGGGTAATATTTTCGAAAATGATTGCTGTCAGAGTGGCAAGATCGACTGTGTTTACTTTGTACCTTCTGTAAGTGTTGGAGTAGATTATTATAGCTTGATTTAAAAAAACCAAGTTTTCTTATAAAAATGGTACACTTGTACCTTCATATTATTATATAATAGAAAATAAATCTAAATTAGAAACAATCGGTTACCATGCTTAATTTAATTTTATTAAAAAAAAATGTAATTTATTTTGGTACAGGTGGAGAGTAAACATTTAGGCCGCTTCATTGCAATAAATACATGTGGTATTTAGGAACACTTTGCTTAGCACATACAGCTTGTTTTTAATATAAATTTATTTTATTTTCTTATATAATTAAATGAGGTACGATTGTACCATTTTCATTAGGAAAACTTTCCTTTTTTAAATCAAGCTATAATAATCTACTCCAAAATTGTAGAGATGTGACGAGAAACGATCATTCTATTTTTATAGAGACAAAGTTGTCGCAATTTTAAAACACAAAAAGTACAAAGTATTAAGGCAAAGGATTAATTGTTCCATCTAAATTTGCCATATTCCAGAACTTCGTCTAACAATCATTTTCGGATGCCAATTCCATTGTACATGTCAAATTTGATAATACTCAATTAAGAAATATCCGAGTTCCTTACTAATTGGCCTTAAACTTCATCTAACAATCATTTTAGAATCCCATTTCCATCGTACATGTCGAATTTCATCAAAATCGGTTGAAAAAAAAACAGAGTTCCTTTCTCACTGGCCATATTTCAAAACTTCATCCAACAATCACTTTAGAATCCCATTTCCATCGCACATATCGAATTTCACCAAAATCGGTTGAGAAATCAGCGAGTTACTTACAAATTGGCCTTATTCCAGAACTTCATCTAACAATCACTTTAGAATCCAATTCCATCGCACATGTCGAGTTTCATTATAATCGGTTGAGAACTAACCGAGTTCCTTCTTAATAGGCCCCAGAACTTCTCCTAAATAGAATTTAAGAATCCCGTTTCCATTGTACTAATCGAATTTCACTATAATCGGTTAAGAAATAACCGAGTTCCTAATTGGCAATATTCCAGAGGTTTCTTCGAAATATCATTTTAGAATCCCATTTCCTGCCGAATTTCACCATAATCGGTTGAGAAATTACCCCCTCCCCAAGTTCCTCCGAAATAGGCTACATTTCAGAACTTTTCCTAAATATAATTTTTAGAATCCCATTTCCATCGCCCTTTTGAAACAATACATAATATTGTTTCAATAATACATATTGTTTCAACAGAATTTTATTTTGCTGTGTCTTCGTTTAAAAATTCCAGATTTCGTCTTCACTGTACTAACTCCGTCATCCTAATCCGTCATTCCCACGAGTGACATCTGTGATCAATCCAAGAATTTATTTAGCGGGCAAGCCTAGCTCAGGATGAACGAGAACGACTTGATCTACCTGCAGGTTTGATACTTCTGTTTTTCATTTTATGCGCTTCTGGAGGGATTGCAAATATTCGATAGCTTGTGTCATATGCTGAATCTGATCCCGTCGCTTGAGTCGATTCAAATTGATTGTTGTCAGGTCTGGCTCACAAATTAGCGTGAGTGAACCCCTAATCTAAAAATGCGCCGAGGTTAGTGGATGCGGATCGTTATGGTCTTCGGAGAAAACACTAAGAGGTCGACTGTTCAAACAACCTTCTATACAAGCCGCTAAAGTGGAAAAGGTGTTGCACAACTGATGTTTTACTGTCTTTACCCCAGCCTCCCATAAACTTCCATGGTGTGGAGAATACGGTGGTATGAAATGCCATGAAATGTTATGTTCATTGGTGAGAGCTTCAATGGCTGCTCGGTAGCCATCGGATTTCAAGAAAAGCTCCAGCGATTTTAAATGACTGCGGGCACCAACGAAATAAAACGATGTAGGCAATAAAACGATGTAGCGTTGCTATCAATCCATTCTAATTTCGATCACTGATGACTTCAAGATGAAACAAACGAATACAGAACTTTAACGTGCTTTTTGATCGAGTACCAGCGATTCTAGTCAAAAATGGGCCACAGTAATCTATTCCGATCATCATGAATGTTTTGTGAGGCGTTACTCGGTTCACTGGTAGCTTACTCATAAGTTGTTGAGCGGGCGTTGGGTTTTGTCGAATGCAACATCCCGATATGGCCCGTTTTGCCGCTAATTTAGCCTTAATGGCCCAAAATGTTTGTCGCGTGTGATACAGTAATATTGGCGCTCCACAATGAAAACCATTGATGTAATACTGTCAGAACAGGACCTAAGTGATGTGATGTGCATACAGCAGCAATATTTGATGGAATTGCTCATATGGCAGATCACTCTTACTGATACCGCCGCTGACGCGTAAAATTCCAAAACTGTCCAAGAATGGTGCGAGCTTCACCAAACTACTTGATCGCGAAACCTGTCTCTTAAATTGCAAAGTTCTCTTCTCCTCAACAAATGCATCACTTTAAACTGCATGAACGAGCATGAACAAAGCTGTGGTTCCTTCGATGAATGCTGAAAGTTGCTCTTTGTTAGGTAATTGTTGCGAATCTTAATCATTTGATTGGTGAATCTGATGCAATATTTGAGGACTCCCAGCAATTTCGTGTATGAGCTGTGAGTATTTATGAAGCAACCAATGGCGTTGTAACTGGATCGCGTTGCAAGTAAAATCAGATGGTCCTTTGTCGAATGCCGTACCCTTGAGAGGACACCACGTGAAACGAGATCTGCAATATTTTCCTGTCTATTAACATGATACCAATTTATTCCATTGGTGAGCTTCTGTATCTAAGATACACGTGACGTATTAAATTCTTTAAGCTGATATCCTGGTGTCCTAGCCCATGCCAGGACTATAGTCGAGTCTGACCATAAGCATGTTTTATCAAACTGGATGCCTAAAACCTTACTGATTTTGCTTAATAATCCAGGTATTATTAATTGCATAAATATAAAATTATTGTGACCAAATTTAATTATGTTTTCATTTCAGGTATTTGGTAATTCAGGATCAAGCCAGTTTAATTACAAACACCAACATTCAGTTGTGTTAATGGCTGTGTGCGATGCCCGTTACCGTTTTACTATGGTGGATATTGGTAGTGCTGGCCGATCTGTGAACTGGTAGATCGAGATGCCATCAATGGAAGTAACGTTGAGGGACAATGGCGTTCTGAGTTGGAAATGCAATTCGAAGACTGGGTGGTAATAATTTGACACGCTACGCTTATGAAATAAGAAAAGAATTTACAAATTATTTTGCTAACGTCAATCCAATATCATGGCAAGAAATGTTTATAGAGTAAGGTACCTATTTCATTTCAATAATTACATTCATTTATAATTAAAACGGTCCTTTTCAGGACAACCGATTAATTAAAATTAAAAACAGAAAAATTACTGTAAAATAGAATAAGAATTTATTTAATTAACAGGTACATTTTTTTTGTCTAAAATAAAATTTCAGAAATATGTAAATAATTAATAATAAAATCATAATAATAATGTTTAAAAATATCAATAACAAAATAAAAACGATAACAAAAAAATCGATAAAAGTATCGATAAAAAAATAAAAAAAAAAAAAAAAAAATTATTTCGGGTCCATTACAGCATTCAGTTCTTTAATTTTATTTTTTACTTCGGCGTCCGGCAAACATCGCAACACACTTTCCAAGTATGCAGTATATCGGCTAATATAATCAGGTGAAGATGTAGGTGGAGCTGTAGACGGAGGTGCACACTTCGCACGAAACATCTCCCATTCCACTTTCACATTCAAATTGGGTTGTAATTCCTGCACAATTTTGCGTTGATTCAGCAATAGACTCGATCAGCAGGAGCAACGACAATGTCGCTCGAATCTAACACTTGAAATGTATTGCTATCCTCGTCATTAAAATAGGGCAGCTCTGGGAATAACACAACCTCATGACAAAAATATTGAATATTCTGATCTTTTCCTCTCTTGACAAAATTTCAATGCGCTTGCTCAAATCAATTTTTGTCTATGTATTGGCTGTGTGAATATGACTCCGCCCTTTTTTGATAAAATAAAACACATTTGCTTGTTTAGAAAATGAAATAATTATTTATTGAAAGTATGCTCCATTTGCAGCTAAAACTTTCCCCCATTTTTCAGGCAGTTTACGGATTCCCTTTCTGAAAAAATCTTGGTCTTTGGAGGCAATCCAATCAATAAGCCAATTTTCGATCTCTGCGCGAGAACTGAACCGCTGTTCAGAAAGAGACGACAGCATCGACCGGAATAAGTAGTAATCTGAAGGGGCTATGTCTGGTGAATATGGCGGGTGGGGTAGAACTTCCCAGTCCTGTCCTTGTAAACAAATTTTCACAACGTTTGCAACATGTGGTTTTGCAATGCCATGCTGAAAAAATAATTTGTTATGTCTATTCACCCATTCTGATACTACACCTTTCTGATCCCACCAGATACAGAGCATAACCTTATTGTAATGGATATCTCGCTTTGGTTGCGATGGACCAGCTTCACCACACTTCACTCAAGATTTTTGGCGTTTGGGATTCTCATAATAAATCCATTTTTCATCTTCAGTAACTATCCGACGCAGAAAACCTTTTCTTTATTGTCTTTGAATCAGTATTTCACAAGTGGTTTTTCGACGTTTGAGGTCTCTTTCTTTTAATTCATGTGGAACCCAGTTGTTAGCTTTTTGAACCATTCCGATTGTTTGTAAACATTTTGCAACAATTGATCGATCAACATTTAATGCTACAGCCAATTCTGATTGTGTTTGAGAAGAATCTTCAGCCAATAACGTTTCCAATTCAGCATCTTCAAATTTTTTGGGTGGTTTTCCATGCTCTTTATCTTCAATACCAAAATCATCATTTTTAAATCGGTGAAACCATTCTTTGCACGTTGTATTCGATGGAGCATGCTCACCGTAAATTTCCACAAGCAAACGATAAGTTTCCGCTGCACTTTTCTTTGCAATAAAATAATGAAATAAAACTTCGCGCAAATGATGTTTATTTGGAATAAAATTTGACATTTTGAAAGAGCTAACAATACTATTTGTTTACACTTCAACCAAATGTCGTATACTGCGTTTGAGAGCTGACATCAAGTACTACTCGTATAGAATACAAGTATTGCGCATTTATAGTTTACGTAAGCAGTAAAAATAACGACACCAATTGAGAAAGGGCGGAGTCATATTCACGCACCCAATATTTTGGGAAATGTACTAAAAATTGTCACTAGGAAAAAAAGGACTAGATTTGTTTTTTGTCAAGAGACAAATACATAAGTGGAGACCAGCCATTAGAAAACCACACTATTCTGTTTTTATACTGAATTAATAACATGAATTAATAACAAACGATATGATTCTTAGAATTTTATTCATATATTTTTCTATTTTGACATATTTTGTTTTTTTTTTGTTTTATTTCACAAGATTTCCTTATATTAAAAAAACAAATTTTCTTTTACACACCGCAAAAAAAATGTATAATTTTTTCTTAAAAGTACTCGGTTTTTATTTTTATTTATTTATATATACAAACTGCGGTCGAGAACCAAAATAAAATTCTTTACCGCACACCATAACACTCCAAACTTGACTTACAACTGACTGTATTTTTTCTCTCAAAAACTTTTATTTTGTTTCATTCCAAAAACAGAAAAAAGCCGATTGGTCCGCTAGAATAATCGCGTGATCCACACACACATCAAAAAAATAATTTTAAACATAAAACAAAAAGAGAAATACTCTCATACCGAAATATCGTGCCAAAACCAGCATATTATCTATATATTCCTGAAACAGATCAGCCAGTCCCAACCCCGAAGTCTCCTCATTCGAAGTCTCAAAATCCAACTCTTGATCATATTCATTAATTCTGGCTGCTTCGATAGATTGATTTAGCAGAGATGGATCAGTCAGATATTGATTTAGTGAATTCACCAACTTAAAATTAACGTCCAACATTTTCTGAGCCTGCCTGCTCTCCATACTTAGGAGATCGACCAGCACGTTCTAATTGACCCTGAACATGCAATGTGTGGGATTTAAGACCATGTGCAGTTGGAAATTGTTGACTCACTGGTAATTCGTCAATATCGAGTAAGGCTTTACTTCATTCTTTCTACATTCGATTCGGCAGCAATTGATTTCCACAATTTATCCATAGCATCAGAGGAATCCGTTAGAATGGATCGAAGTTGAAATTCAACTTCGAGGTCATCAGTCTTCAAATGTGCAATATCCATTGTATGAAAATTATTGTTAAGTTTGAAATTATTTACAATTACAGAATTTAAGCATTCAAACACCCAGTAATGAAATATATGGTTAATACAAAAAAATAAAAATAAGAAGATAATAAAATTCGTATCGGATTTAAATTGAGAAATATCAATAAGTAAACTAAGTATCGCCTAAGGCTTAAATTCACAAAATACCAAAAAATAAAATATAAATAAATAAATGTTTCAGAATAAACTGACAATTGATGCACGTTACCAGAAAAATTCAAACGAACCTGCCACTATGAACCAAATTTAATTATAAACGAATAATAAAACAAAATTTGAAATTCAAAAACCAAAATAAATTATACTAGATGATATATAGATTACCTAAATATTTTAATTAAATTCAAAAATCACGAAACTATAATTCCGCCACCAAGAGGAACAAAATAAAAAATAGCAAAAACAAATTTAGCGACGGTACCAAAAACTACATCCACGGTACCAAAAACTATATCCACGTTACCAAAAACTGTCAAGCATATCTGTCTGACTACTTTCCTCCTGGTCCCATGAACTAATACTAGTAACACTTTGATAATCGTCGTCCCGCTCCCAAAGACTGATACTTGAGCCCAATCGCATGCAACGGGAGGTACTTACTGTTAAATAAAATAATAATACTCCTGAGGACTCGACAATCTTTGTTAACTAAGAGTCAAGAAAAATTATAAGAAAAGGACCAAGGGATGTGCCGTTGAGCACTGAGACAACGAACCGTCCAATCAACACCACAGCGGTAGAAACAACTGGTCCCGCGATCTCAACACTCAAGACACATGAAGCCAACAACGCCGGAACACTCTAGGAAAGCTCCCCATGAAGGCAGTCGGGATAAAATTCAAAATAATTGAATTGAAATATACAGCAAATTAATGTAAAGGTACGTAGAATTTGAAAATAAAAGAGAAGAAGAAGTTTCAAAAGGCTAAACTCAGAACGAAGGAAGCGTGAAGTTCAACCACAATCAGACGCCATAGGGCGGAAATGGAAAACTTACTCAACCGACGAACTGAGAATAGGGATTAGCACTAACATCTGTACGCAATCAAACAGCTATACGCTGGTTGCAATTACACATGTGGTAGCTAACCCCATCCTAGGAATTACTCTCTCATGATGTGAAAGAATATGATCTCAATAGCAAATTAAAATGACAGCAAAACAGAATTTAAAATTCCTCAAAACAGAAACACTCAGATAACCTAATAAAATGGTATTTACTCACTGGTAAAATAAACAACGGAACTATTATGGATTATTGTTGAAGAGCAAAAGGAAAAAAAATGTAACGTGAGTGTACTTTTGTGACCAAACATGCAAAAATCAATAACGGTACAAAAAAAACTGTAAAAAATAAATTGAAAATAACGGCAAAAAGAGATGATAAACTATTAAAGGAAATATGAGATGTATGTGTATGATCACGCGATTACACCAGCTGAAAACTCAGAACGTTATATGTATAATAAAAAAAAAATATAATAAATGAAAACTCGAAAATACATCAGTCAAATCCAGCTCACAATACCATCAAACTACCAGAAACTTATCCAAATTCTCAATATTTAAAATAACTATATACTAATACTACGTTAATAAGCAACAAAACAAAAAATTATAGATTACAATATGAAATAAACATAAAAAATTTGATTATGATCAAAAAAAAAATTCTTAGATGTAATTTTCGTTTTTCCTTTCATGGAAATACCTTTATTCAGATCCGTCCAATCCGCTCACGCCACCGACGCAGGATCCCTCTCTGTCACCTTCACACCACCGTTATCTGACGGGGTTGCTGCCACATATACTGGTACACCACGACCAATAATTTTTTTTTGTTTTTTTTTTAAATTTTTATTTGGATTTCGTTTCTTAAAATTTTTTTATTTTTTTATTTAGAACCAACAATTAACTTAATTAACTTAATCTTAACAAATCACTGGATACCAAGCTGCTGTGTTTGTTTTAGATACAGTTTTTTTTTATTTAGCGGTTACGGTTATAAAAAATACGGTACGAAATTTTATTTCGTTTGTTTATCACTGATTAATAACAAATGAAGTGGACCAATATGCATGAATTAAATTGAACTCCAACAAGCCAACGAACTTCCACTTGTAATTCACACCGAACTTAGAAAAATATACTACTCTGTTTTTATACTGAATTAATAACAAACAATATGATTTTTTTCTATTTTGACTTAAGTTTTTATTTTTTATTTTATTTCACAAGATATCTTTATATAAAAAAAACAAATTTTTTTTTACGCACAGCAGAAAAAATGTATAATTTTTTCTTAAAAGTCCTCGGTTTTTTAGTTTTATTTATTTATATATATAAAGTGCGGCCGAGAATCAAAATAAAATTATTTACCGCGCACCAAAATACTGCAAACTTGACTGACTGTATTTTTCTCCTAAAAACTTTCAAAAACAGAAAAAAAAACCCTGATTGGTCCGCTAGTATAATCGCGTGATCCACACACACACATAAAAAAAATTTTTTAAACATAAAATAGAAAGAGAAATACTCTCATACCGAAATACCGTGCATATCGAACAACAAAAAAATTACCACGCACAATATCCTCCGACTCAGCATACATCCAAAACAAATAAATGATTGGTGCACGTGGACGTAATAATCAATTACAAACATACTCCTCATACCATGTACAACGCTATGAAGAGTAGAGAAAAATTCACAAACATTATTTTTAGTATGAGAATAAAAAATTATAGACGTGAACAATGCCTATGTACGAGTACAACGCCAATGTATTAAACCTACGAATGTGTTATAGGATAACAAACAAAAAATATTTACATATAAATTGTAAAAAAGTTCCATGGAAATTTTTTTTTTTTTTTTGTTGAAATTTTTTTGTTTCGTATTTAATAACTTTTTAAATACGGCCAAACATGAATTTTCATTTCATTGACAATAAACTATGGTATTTAATTATAATATTGGGCAAAAAAAAAAAAAATAATTATTGATTATTATTTTGCATATTTTCATTCAACGTAGTTTCAGTTTTTTAAAATTTTTGGCTATAAAACAACGAGAGAGGCTAATGTTAAATTCTTTCGATTTTGAAAAAAAAAATCGATTGTTTTTATTTGCCAAACCATATGAAAAATAAAAAATTAATTTATTTGTAGTTTTATTAGTAGTTAATGTTTACTCATTTTACAGCATTTTACATATTGTATTGTGAAATTTTTACCGTAAAAATCGAAATTGGATTCGCATCAAAATATAACCAAAAAAGATTTATGAAAATAGCGTCTTATTTTTGTTTACCTGATTTTGACGTTTATATTTCTATGTATTTGTGAAATTTTGATGAAATCTACCAAAAAATCCGGATTTGTGACAAATGATCCAGATCAAAAAAAAAATCAATTTATTTTCTTTGAAAGAATATGTAATGTCAAAATGTTAAAAAAGATAAAAAAAAACAAATTTATTGATTTATTTTTTCCCAAAGAATTCGACATAAAATCAAAACCACAAAAAAGTAACAAAACAAAAAGTGTGAAAATAAAATGATTTTGTTTATTTTCTTTAAAAGCGCTACACACGATCCAATTTGGTCGGTTGGTTGGTTCGATTTAGTTGGTTTGGATACATATAAAATTGGATGGTGTGTAGGCATGTCGGTCCGACAAAATTAAGTTGGATGTGGTGTATTGTTGTCGGACGATATTTCATCCTTTATTTTATGAATTTCATAGGGTAAACAACTAAACAACAGAAAAGAAAAGAAACAAAATTTTTTTTAATTTTTTTTTTATAATATAAAAAAGAGAAGAGGAATATTTATGTGTTCTCTTTATGTATTTCGTTGTTGTCAATGCATTTACGAGTAACTACAGTTATTTTTTATTAGTAAGTAAAAATTTAATTTATTCTATTTTTCATAGTAGTCGAGGCAATGAACTACTAAAAAGGCCAAAAGTTCGGAATTTTTTAGTACAGGACGGATCAGAATGCGGTTTTTTGCATTCTCTTCCAAAATTTTTTTGTAAAAAATGTGGCTACTGTAACGATATGTTAAGACATACGTTTTGCTTTATGTCACGTAGTGTTAAGCAACGATAATTATTGTACATGTGGCAACACTCATTGTATTTTATATACCAACATGAAAATAATAAATATAGTCTTGATATGAAAACGTAATACAACACACGTAATATCATTACATGGTGTCAGAATAAAATTTTTTCTTAAAACAAAATAAAAAAGTAAAACTTTAAAAATAAAAGTAACATCCGCAGATAAAAGTGATTTAGTAATAAGTTTTACAAATAAAAACATAAAAAATGAAGTGATCGAGAAGAAAATAAGCGATCATCAGGCACATGTTATTTTCGTATTAATAGTATATTATTCAACAAGCATATAATGATAGCTGTTATTCACGATGAAGATGAAGTTTACCGACACGAGCCGATAGGCGAGTGTCGTAAATCATCTGAGTGAATAACAGCCATTATATGCGAGTAGGATACGATACTTTGTCCACGGCCGATAAAAAATGGTATTTTATTATCAAATCCGTTAAATAAACCTAAAATAATTTCCGTCGACATTTTGACGTCTCAGTTTAATAATAATGAAAATAGCAAGAGACTACTAGATAAAATTTCAAAAACTAAATTTGTATCCACTTTCGATATATAATTGCCCGATAACTATGCCGATTTCAAATAAAGAAAATGTAAAATAACCAATTGTTGTTGTATAACCCACGCTGCTAGGGGCAACGTGAGTTATATTTTGTATAACAACATGTTGAGTAGTCATTGGAAAATTATTCGTAGCCAAATTGAATGAAAAACTATATTCCAAAAATTAGTTAAATTAAAGTACACCATGACAATTTAAAGAACGGTCACTATGATAAAATGTATTTCAAAATTCAATGCTCCAGTGTGAAAACACAAAATGGAACTATTTCTTATTAATTTCTGAAATTTATTTCAACAAAAGTGGATAAAACGTTGTATGGCGCTCGTGAGCAAAGAGATATTATCCACTCGGAATAATATCCCACTCGGCTATCGCCTCGTGGGAAACTTAACCCTCATGGATAATATCTCGTTTTGCTCACTAGTACCATAATAGTTATTTATGGTACTAGTGAGCAAAACGAGATATTATCCTTGAGGGATAAGTTTGTCCCACGAGGCGATAGCCGAGTGGGACATTATCTTGAGTGGATAATATCTCTTTGCTCACGAGTTTTTTTTTTTTTTTTTTTTTTTTTTTTAATTTAAAATAAATTTTATTTATTTATTTTATGTAATTACAATCTAGTCTCCTGGACTAATGAGCAATTTGTTTCTGACTTAATTTACTAACTTAAATTAATCTATGGATTCTTCCCATTGGCGTTCCATAGTGTTTGGTAAATTAAAGTAAACCACATCTTTGTAGTGGATTTTAGATCAGCATAATGCTGCTTAAACTGACAATCACACCAGCTCAAAAGGTTTGGTTCTTTTAAGTCTGCGAACTAAATTCGTGATGCTTAGGAGCTGAGTTGCCTCAATGTTCACATGTTGGCGGAGCCTTTCTTCGTGTCTCCGTGCTTTTTCCTGGATTTCATTTAAGATGAGGTTCATTTTAAGGTCCCTATGAAGGTCATTGTTCCTGACATACCAAGGTGCATCAACGATGTTCCTTAATACCATATTCTGAAATCTTTGGATGATATTTACGTTGCTCTGTTTGGTACAACCCCAAAGCTGAATACCATAAGTCCAAATCGGTTTGAATATTTGCTTATAAAGTAGAAGCTTGTTGTATGTTGATAAAGAAGAGTTCCTTCCCATCAGCCAATACATTTTTCTGTATTTAAGTCTTAATTCTTCACTTTTCTTCTTGACGTGTGCTTTCCATCGTAGTTTAGCATCCAGGGTCATGCCAAGATACTTAGCTGTGTTCGCATGCGGTATTATTTCCCGATTTATGGTAATCGGAATATGTTCGATTCGTCTGTTTGTAAAGTTGATGTGAACTGATTTAGCTTCATTTAGTTGTATTCTCCATCTTTTTGTCCATTTATATATTTGAGTTATAGCTGATTGTAACTTCTGTGTTGATTCTTCGTTGCTTTTTCCAACAACTAAGATCGCCGTATCATCTGCAAAAGTTGCCACTGTGTTGTTTTCTAATGTAGGAAGATCATAAGTATATAGTAGGTATAAAACCGGCCCTAATACACTGCCCTGTGGAACTCCTGCATTGATTTCTTTCAATTCAGAAAATGTATCATCTAACTTAATCCTGAAGAACCTATCTTTCAAGTATGATTCTAGTATCTTAGCAAATTGCATTGGTAGAAGATTCCTTAACTTGTGGTTAAGTCCTTCATGCCACACTCTATCAAACGCTTGTGCAACGTCTAGAAATACTGTTGAACAGACTTTTTTCTCCTCTAATGCTTTCTCAATTATACTGGTAATTCTGTGTACTTGATCAATTGTTGAGTGTTGGTTGCGAAAACCGAACTGATGATTTGGGATCAAGTTTTTACTTTCGATTATCGGATTTAATCTTTTTACCAGAAGCTTCTCAAAGAGTTTGGACATGACTGGCAATAGCGAAATTGGCCTATAAGACGATGTTATGTGTGGTGGTTTCCCAGGTTTTGGGATCATAATTACTTCTGCAATTTTCCATAAGCTTGGTACACATTTGATTCTAAATGCTGCATTTATAAGATTGGTGAGTTTCACCAGAGCTTTCCTTGGCAGTTCTTTTAAGATTTCTGCAGTAATAAGATCGTACCCAGGAGCTTTTTTCGTATTCATATTAGCTGTTATCTCACGCATGACTTCTTTTGGTGTTGTGGGTAGGATTTCTGTACTTTCTTGCACAGCTTGTTCAGTTATTATCTCGGCTTCCAACGTTTGGTCTTCATGTGGCTGGAATATTTTTTCGAGGTGTTCGGCAAATTCTCGAGCTTTGTCTTCATTATTTCTAGCCCATTTCTCACCTGCTATTTTTATTGGGGGAATCTGCATTATTGGTCTTTTGATTCTTTTGGTTGCTTTCCAAAGAGAATAATCAGTACTGTTATCATTAGTTAATTTTCTTAGATAGTTGCTGATTGATTCATCTTTCAATTCTTTGATCTCTCTTCTTAATTGTTGAGTGAGGTTGTTCAAATGAGTTTTATCTTGGGGGGCCCTTGTTTGTTGCCATACTCTTCTCGCTCTTCTTTTTTCTGCGAGGAGTTCCCTAATTTCCATAGGGTAATTGTTTCCCTTGATTTTCGTTTTAATTTCAGGAGTATCTTCCCAAGCTGATTGCTGTATATCGTTTACAAATTTGTGAACTTCTTTGTCTAATTGTTCTTCAGTCTTTAATGGAACCATTAAGTTAATTTTTTCTTCTAGCGATAGTCTAAAGCATGCCCAATTAGTGTGATTATTTACTAGGAAAGGGTTTCTTTCTTTCTGAATGATTTTTTCACTTAACGTTAGAAGTATTGGTGAATGATCAGAGTTTAAGTCGTGGCTTTCATCTACTTGTACATAATTTACAGATATGCTCACGAGTGGCATACAACGTTTTATCCACTTTTGTTGGAATAAATTTCGTAAATTAATAAGAAAACATAGTTCCATTTTGTGTTTTCACAGTGGAGCATTGAATTTTGAAATATATTTTATCATAGTGACCGTTCTTTAAATTGTCATGGTGTACTTTAATTTAACTAATTTTTGGAATATAGTTTTTTCAATTTGACTACCAATAATTTTCCAATGACTACTCAATATTTTGTTATAACAAATATAACTCACGTTGCCCCTAGCAACGTGGGTTATACAAAAATAATGGGTTATTTTACATTTTCTTTATTTGAAATCAGCATAGTTATCGGGCTATTATATATCAAAAGTGGATAAATAACTATTATTTAGTAGTAGCGAATAATGGAAGAAGGGATTACCTAGATAAACTAGCAGTGAATAATGGATATCATTATAATTGAAGAAACAAACGTATAATGGGTATATTATACGTTAGTCGTGGATAAAAATAATATAGACGCCATCACGGATGCAGAGAAAATAATTTTCAAAGGAAAATTTTAAAGTAAAGCGGAAAATATTTATGTAATTTATATATATAGTTACACATATACATATATAACTCAACAAATAAATAAAGTTAAAAAATGAAAAAAAAACGCTTTCAAGAAGTGTCACGGAAAAAACGCTTTTATTCAATAACAACGACAAACTAATCGGAAAAATAATCTAAGCGTTCAACAAGGATTTTTAATCGGAAACCATCACAATAAAATGAGCAACGACGGATTAAGACCACCAAAACCATTGAATTGTTCCGGAGATGTCTGCAATAATTGGACAAATTGGTTAAGAATATTTAAATTCTACGCTACAGCATCTGAACTGCATAAAACGGATGCAAAAATACAGGCAGCAATCTTCATGACCGCAATCGGACAAGAGGCAGGTAAGATTTTTGAGTCTTTTCAATTGAAGGAAGAAGAAGCTACTTATGAAACATTAATAGCAAAGTATGAATCACATTTTAAACCAAAAATAAATATTACTTATGAACGATTTTTGTTCAATAATTTAAAGCAAATAGCTGAAGAAAAATTTGAGGACTACTTAACAAGACTCAGATTACAATTTTTAAAATGTGATTTTAATTTGAGAATTTGTTTTGATCCATCTAATTTAAACAGAAATATATTAAGGAGACACCATCCACTACAAACATTAGAAAAGATCTCGTCAAGAATAAATAACTCAAAATATTTTGCACTACTTGATTGTTAGAAAGGATTCTGGCAAATTAAAGTTACTGAAAGAACACAGAAATACCTGGCGTTCGCCACCCCATGGGGTAGATACACTTGCCTAAGAATGCCATTCGGATTGGCATCAGCCCCGGAAATATTCCAGCAGATCATGAGTAACTTACTGGATGGAATACCAAACGTGGAATGCTCAATGGACGACATTTCAATTCACGCAGAAACAAAAGAACAATGTGAAGAAACGAAACAAGTAATGAACCTAATTATGAAAGCAGGATTGAAGCTAAATAAAGAAAAATGTCAGTTCAACAAAAACTCGCTAATATTTTTGGGACACGTAATCTCACAAAGAGGATTAGAATTGGATCAATCAAAAATATTAGCGATATTTGACTTAGAAACGCCAAAAACGCCCAAACAGGTACAGAGATTACTAGGCATGATCACATATGTCTCAAAATTTATACCTAATTGCTCTAATCTAACTGATCCATTGATGAAACTAATAAAGAAAGGGACAACGTTCCTATGGGACTTCGAGCAAGAAGAAGCTTTTAATAAAATAAAGAAAGCTTTAACGACAGCACCAGTACTGCGGTTCTACAATCCTGAAAAAGACGTCAAATTATCAGCTGATACAAGCAAAACAGCCTTAGGAGCAGTCCTGCTTCAAAACGATCGCTCAATAGGCCATGTATCAAGGTCATTGACCACAGCAGAGATCAACTATCCACAGATAGAGAAGGAAGCTACTGCTATTTAGTTCGCTTGCGAAAAGTTCCATCAATATGTATATGGAAAACGTCTAACAATTGAAACTGACACAAACCACTTGAATTCATATTCAAAAAACCACTCACATCAGCTCCAGCTAGACTCCAGAGAATTCTATTCGACGTGATGCCATATTCGCCTAAAATAATATTTGGAAGGGTACAGAAATTTTCCTTGCCGATTCGCTAAGCCGAGACATTAGAAATTCAAACAATGAAACAGACGAAGAAGAATTAGAAATTCATATAGTCATACCATTCTCACAAAACGCACTAGCTGAGCTAATTGAAGACACACAAAATGACGTGGATTTACAAACAGTACAAAAGTATATCATGTCTGGCTGGCCCGAGGACAAGTTAATACCTCAGAGTGTGAAGCATTTCGCAACATTCAAGGATGAACTTTCAGTATATAATGGAGTAATAGTGAAAGGACAGAAAATAGTTCTTCCTAAGAAACAAATAGAAAAAATTATCAAAATCGCGCACATTGGACACCTTGCAGTTGAAAGCACAATAAGATTAGTAAGACAAAGTTTCTACTGGAAAAATTTAGCAAGTAAAATAGGAGAAGTAATAGAGAAATGCACCATTTGTCAACAAACTCAAAGAAGCAACATTAAAGAAGCGATTACCCCAAAGTTAATTCCAGACTTACTAGCTACCTGTTAATTGTAGATAGTTACTCAGGGTTCATAGATTTTGAAAAACTTACTGATACCAGCTCCAGACAAATAATAAATCCATTACAAAAATGGTTCTCAGTACACGGAATCCCGGAGGTACTAGAGACTGATAATGGTTCTCAATACTCATCGCACGAATTCGAGAAATTTGCAAAGGACTGGAATTTTAAACACCAAACATCCAGCCCAAGATATCCAAGGTCGAATGGATTAGCAGAACATGCAGTTCAAACAGCCAAATTATTATTGAATAAATGCAACAAAGACAAGTCAAATATCTAACTTGCACTTCCAAATCTACGAAACACTCCACGTAATGATGAATTGGGATCACCCAACTCACGTTTAATTGGCCGACTCACACGTTCCAAACTAAACATCAAACGAGAACAATTAAAACCAAAAATTACAGAAAACATACATGATAATTTACAAATACTACAATACAGAAACAAAAACAATATACTGACAGAGGTTCAATTACAGCTCCAAATTTAGACATAAATGACAAAGTTAGGTTACAGGTTGGACATAGAGATTGGACCATGGGCACAGCAATCAGAAAAGCAGATGCTCCGAAGGCAGTGTATGTAAAAACTGACTACGACCAAGTGTTGAGAAGAAATACTCACCAATTAAGTAAAACCAAAGCTTCAGTTCAGCCTAAAAGAAAATCAATCTTGCCTGATATACCAGCATCGAATGAGGGTGGGATTGTTTGCACTGATCGATCGCGGCAGGCGTCAGACGGTTCGGTCGGGCCAGTGTTCAGTAATGATAATGATAAAGACATCAGGATGTCCCGCTTTGGAAGACTGATCAAACCCATAAAGAAACTTAATTTGTAAAATTAAACAAATATGGTAATTATAAATGTTATTTGATGTAATTTAATTTTTTCTCAGTCAGTATGGAAAACACTTGAAAACCACGAGTCAGAAATTATTTCAATTGCTCATGCCATAATGTGTGCGACATTGTCTCGCAAAATATTGTCTCCACTCCAGGTCGCTTTCCAGGTGACTTTACATCGGAAGTTTGGTTCTAGAGAGTTAGTGGAGATGTGCCACGTCATGGGATTCAGTTGATCTTAGGCCGAAGTTCATAATTATGAGATATCAGCTACTATGCAGGGACAAATGAACGTCAAAGAAAATGCTTTCGTTCAATTTGTTCACGATAACGCGGCTCGGAACATATAGACTTTGGATGGAAAAGGGACATTTCATAGCTTAGGTGGCTGTGAAATTATCACACCTGGATCCTATTTATTGCCTAAAAAACCTTTGCCCCGCCTCACACGTATAACTGAGCAAGAAATCGCTGGCGGAGTTCACGAAATGTGCATTTGCTAAAAATTACCAACATGAAGATTCAACAGATTCCAGGATCAAGGCAGATTTGAAATCTTTTAAAATGATTGAGAAATTCTTTGAGCAATACGATCCGTTCCCTGAATCCACAGAATGCCTCAAAAAACATAGCTAATGGATTGAGTGGGAGTCCCGAAAGCAATTGCCACAATGCTTTTGAAGAAGGTGTCAGGGTTATGCAAGATATTTCGGGATCAAATTTCAAGGATCTAAAATTATCACGATCAAAAATCGTTAAAACTATCGCCTCTTGCAACTCTAAAATCATAGTCGGCAATAAAGTGATAGAAATTCACCCCGACGTCCTCTTTCACAGAACATGGGCATTAAAAAAAAGTCATGAAGAAATGATAGACTACCTCAATGGGAGTTGTCTCCATTCCCTCAGGCATACTTCAATAATTTTGGAATGCTGAAGAATACAAAGTCCGATTTGTATTCATTGTTCAGAAAAACTCCCACGAATATTCGTGATCCTGAAAGGACATTTTTTGTTCTGGATGGAGGATTACTGATTCACAAAGTTAGATGGACAATCGGACGAACATTCTCGGCGATTATGGAAAATTACATAAAGTATATTTTGAACCATTACGGCCGACGCGCGATAGTTATTTTTGATGGTTACCAAACCCTCAGTACCAAAAAATCTGAAAGAAACCGTCGCGCTAATCGGGGAAGTTCAGTAGTCGTCCGTTTTAGCGAAAATATGGCGTTACAAATACAACAGGATACATTTTTACAAAATAAAAATAATAAAAATAAGATTATTGAAATGCTCCGGGCCAAACTGACCAAAGTCGGGATAATTTCAGACCAATGTGCAGCGGACGCTGATCGTACGATTGTAACAGCTCTGAAAGAATCCAGGGACGCTACAAAAAAGGTAGTCATAGTCGCCGAAGATATAGACGTTGCCGTAATATTGACCGCACTCTGCCCGGCAGATAATGAAATATTTCTACAGAAACCTCCAAGGCTCAATAAACCCGAAGAAGAATACTCTTCACTTAGCTTGTCTCATATGCCAGTAGTTGCGAATAATATTTTGTTGCTCCATGCAATAACGGGGTGCGATACCGTTTCAGCAACGTACTACCAGGGAAAAACAAAATTTCTCAAGACCTTCCAGAAATTCACAGACCTTGATGCTCATGCTGCGAAGTTCAAGGAAGCTGGTTTGTCAAGCAAAGAAATTTTTGAGAATGGGGCGCAGCTAACCCTGGCAATGTACGGTACTCAACTGTCATTCAGGAAGCCGAATGTTCCTGATGAGTACAAGCTAAAATGGGACCAGTTACTACAGAAGTACAGGTTCCAAATGTATACAAAAACCGCTGTAAAGAGGAGAGTTAATTTAGGGGAAATTCTCCCCACACTAGACGCCATTCAACAACATCTAAAGAGCGTCTATTTTCAAGTGCAAGATTGGCTGCGCGGAGACCAGGTGACCATGGACCCAACAGAATGGTGGAAAAAGGAAGGCGACACACTGGTCCCTGTAGAAATGACACAAAAACCTGCGCCCAAGAATATTATGGTACTTATATTCTGTGAATGCGCAAGAGATTGTAATCTGATGTCCTATAGTTGCAGAAAGCACAGCCTCCCTTGCAATCTTGCCTGTAAAATTTGTGAAGGCTCAACTTGCAACAATACTGACAGATATTCAATTGAAAACGTTATTACAGCAGAGACAGAGGCCTTACATGAGGAAGATGATCTACTTATGAATACGTCAGTTGATGACGACTAACGATGTGTCACTTGATGGAGAATTTGATATTTAGTTACGTATTTAAAAATTGAAGTTATTAATTAATGAGGTAAGGTAAAGTTACAGTTGGATTGTATTTGATTTGAGTTCAATAAACATTTTTTAAACGCCAATTACATAAATATTAACTTTCTATTCATTCTATTTCTTTCCTCCTCACATAATTTAACTAGAATCAACAATTCCACACAGCTATTGCAGTATTGACGTCAGTCTCTAAGACATCAGGTTTGGTTGACATTCATGGGAATGACATCGATGTCAAGATAAAAGTTCCGGTGCACCAGGTGTTGGGAGGGTAGTTTTCGACGTGAAATTTGGATTAAGCGGCCCAAAAAAACCCCATAACGATTTTCGGTTCGTATTTTTCGATTGTGTCAGGAAAAGCCACGGAGATGACGTTCAGGGCCAGGTTCCGGTGCACCAGGTGTTCGGGGGGTCGTTTTCGACATGAAATTCGGTTTTAGCGCCCCAAAAAACGCTCCCATAATGATTTTCGGGTTGTTTTTGGCACTCTTGTCAGGAAAATACTCGAAGATGACGTCCGCGTACAGGTTCCGGAACACCAGGTGTCCATGGGATATTCGCCAATGCCATATTTGAATTCAGCGACCTAAAAAACCCCCGGGCGCCGAGTTCACACGTCTCTCCTTCCCCGCGTGAATTTTGGGAGAGTCCCACGGAGATGACGATAATCGGCGTTCCTGAGCTCCAGGTCGGCTGTGCGTCAATTTGGACATCATAATCGTGATCAGCGACCTCAAAAACCCCCGCGTAAGAGAGAGGAGGGCGTCAGGGGACAAGGCACTGGTGAGGCCTGGAGGCTCTTTTGGCCAGTTCGCAAATTAATTTTATTCCCATTTCAGAGTTCATCTCCAGGGACTTGGTTGCAGTAATGGTGGAGGTTCTGGGTAAAAGAGGCAAACAGGAGGCTATAATAGCCTCCGCCTACTTTCCTGGAGACTCAGAGTTAATATCTAGACTTGAAGTTAGGCGGCTCATAGCTCATTGCAACCGCAATGGGCTGGCCTACCTGATGGGAAGCGATGCACACGCGCACCACACGGTGTGGGGTAGCACGAACATCAATAACAAGGGTGAGTACCTTTTTGAATTTCTGATCTCAAATAATGCAGACATTGTCAATAGGGGAAGGAAACCTACTTTTATAAATGCGATTAGGCAAGAGGTCCTAGATTTGACACTTGCTAGTCCGCATTTCAGCGACTTGGCTAAAAACTGGCATGTGTCTGAAGAAGCCTCATTATCGGATCACTTGCAGATCAGATTCGATTTGGCGGCTGAGACCATGCAGCGGCAGGAAATCAGAATTCCAAATCTAACCAACTGAGACTCTTATAGGGTCTCACTCGAATCAGAAATGCGCTCGGTTGTGGGGAACTTAGAGTCTCCAGAGGGTTTGGAGATCTGTTCAAACGAGCTGCATAATTCTGTACACTTGGCTTACGAGAATAGCTGTCCGGTTAAGCGGAGAGATTCCATAAAGATGGTGCCCTGGTAGAACGGGACGCTGGGTAAACTGAGGAAAACATCGAGAAGATTATTCAACAAGGCTAAACGCACCGGTGAATGGGGCGAGTATAAGATGGCCTTGACGGAATTTAATCTCGAATTAAGAAGATCCAAAAGGGCTACCTAGAGGAATTTCTGTGAGGAAATCAATGAATTGCCCGCTGAAGCTCGTCTCCAGAAAGTCCTTTTCTGGGATCATTCAAATGGTTTAGGACTTCTTCAGAAGCAAGATGGGAGGTTCACTGAAAACCGGAAGAAAACTTTAGAGGTACTGCTAGAGACCCACTTTCCGGATTCAGTAGTCCGGAACCCAAGAGGACCCTCATGATTCCTCAAGTGAGGTGGCCTATGCTTCTCACAGAAGGATCTGGAGTCTCTTTGGGAAAATACTCAAACCCAGCAAGATCATATGGGCTATTAAGTCTTTCAAACCTTTCAAACCCGCTGGAGGGGATGGTATCTTTTCAGTTTTATTTCAAAAAAGTATTGAGGAAATACTCCCCAGCTTGATCCAGATGTTTCGGGCAAGTAATGCATTTAACTATATTCCGAAACTGTGGAGGAAGGGAAATGTGGTCTTTATACCAAAGGAGGGGGGGGGGTCGTCCAGACACCCAGGCCAGGGCATATCGGCCAATTAGCCTCACATCGTTTCTGTTGAGGACGATGGAAAAAATCTTGGACTATCAAATAAGAAGTGAGGTCCTTGGAAAAAATCCGCTGCATCGGGACCAGTTTGCGTATCAAACTGGTAAATCCACTGCGATGGCCCTTAGCGGTTTAGTCACGAAGATTGAAAAAGCAGTCACATATAAAGAAATTGCCCTTTGTGCCTTTGTGGACATTGAGGGGGCGTCTGATAATACCTCCTATGGATCTATTGAGAGGGCAACAATGGAAAAAGGGTTCCACTTTCTACAATTAGGTGGATCCGTTCCATGCTGGAACACCGTGAGATTACTGCCAGACTAGGTGGCGAGTCAGTAACCATCAAGGCCGTAAAGAGCTGTCCCCAAGGAGGCGTACTATCTCCTCTTTTGTGGTCATTGGTTATTGACAGACTACTGGTCCTTCTGAGTAGCCATGGGTTTGATGTCCAGGGCTATGTGGATGATGTGGCTATCATAATCAGAGGCAAGTGTTGATGAGGTCATTTCTGATCGCATGCAAAATGCACTCAATATAATATGGATATGGCAGTGGTGTTACCAGGAAGGACTCAGTGTCAATCCAAACAAAACTGTCATTGTTCCTTTTACGAGGAGGAAAAAGCTTGGGCTTACAGCTCCCTCGTTAAACGGAACTACTGTTCCTTTTTCCAGCGAGGTTAAATATCTAGGGGTTATCCTAGATCAAAAACTGAACTGGAACCAACATTTGTTGAAAGTTCAAAATAGAGCCAGCAAGGCTTTCTTGGCCTGGCAAAGACTCTATGGGCGTACTTGGGGACTACAATAAAACATCAAAAATGATCTACTGGTCATTTCTTACAATCATTAGGCATATGGTCACCTACGCATCGGTTGTATGGTGGCCTAAAAGTGAGCAGAAGGCAACGCAAACCTTATTGAATAAGGTTCAGCGTATAGCCTGCATCGGTGTTACGGGCTCAATGAAATCATATCCAACCGCGGCGATGGAGTCACTTCTAGGACTGACACCGTTACACCTGCATGTTAAAAAGGATGCTGCAATTATGGCCCTGAAAATGCAGGCGGAAGGAAATATCAAACCAGGCAATATGGTGGGTCATCTGGAAATTCTTAAGGAATTTTAGACAGAACCTACTATAGGAATGCCTTCCGACTGTATGCCAGCTAAACTGGACTTACACAAACCATTCTGGGTTAGGTTACCTGACGGGGAAGTGTGGAGTGCAGGTGGACCATCCTTTGAGCGAGGGTCCATGGTATGGTTTACAGATGGATCAAAAACGGAAGATGGGGCGGGGATAGGAATACACGGGAGTGGCACTACCCTCTCGTAGTCCTTGGGTAGCAATGCTACCGTTTTTCAAGCAGAATTACATGCTATAGAACTTTGCGCTAGGATAGGCATAGCAAAAGGCCTAAACGATGTATGTTGTATCAGACAGCCAATCGGTTTAAAAGGCTTTTAGGTCTTGTACCGTTGAGTCAAGGCTGGTATGAGATTGTCTGAAGGTTATTAAACATCTGGCAGACTAAAATAAGGTAACACTTATACACATACATACTGGGATCGAAAGAAACGAGGCTGCTGATGGCCTCGCCCGTGAGGGTTTTGCCTCTCCATTTATTGGACCAGCACCCTTCTGCGGCGTCACTAAGGAACACCTTAGAGCAGCGGTAAAACGCTGGGAGGATGTTCAAAAGTCCTCCTACTGGCGCAGAATTCCAGGTTTTCGACAGGCGAAGAAATTTATTTCACCTTCGTCTGTCAGGGTTAAGGAGTGTCTTGAACTTAGGAAACCTGAGTTGAGGCTGCTTACTGGCTTCCTGACAGGTCATGTCCCCTTAAGGTATCACCTTAAGAAGATGGGTCTAAGTACGACAGATGGATACCGCTTCTGCGATCTGGAAGCGGAATCAGCGGAACATGTTCTGTGCCAATGCCCAGCCATTTTACAGCAAAGACTGCAACATCTAGGAGGGAGAACAATGAGCCCGGATAGTATGTATATTGTACCGGCCAGTAGTATTATCAGATTCATTAAGAGCCTGAATATTGACTGGACGGATAATTAAGTAGGGTCTAGCACAATAGATCTTTTAGGTCGCAGTACGAGATGGCTTATCGCCCACATGGCCCTTCAATCAATAATAATAATAATAGTGACACCTAGTGGCATTATGTGGAAGTTGCATATGCTTTCGGAGTTTTCCGAAAGATGGTAGCTCTTGCGGTTTAAGAAAATTTGACATTTAAACATGATCTATAGACTACAATTTTGAAAAACTATGAAACGACGTTGAATGAAAATAAGCAAAATATTCATCAATAGATCATGTTTTCCGAAAGGGAGCAGATCGAGCGAAAGTAGTATAATGGTAAATACATTTGCCGCTAGTTGTCACTACTAAAGTAGAATGAAGCTACTTCACATTTTCCAAAAAGTGGCAGCACTAAACGACACCAATGGTAAACTCTTCATTCATAAATGCGGCCGCATGTCAAAAGATTTCAGGTTTTTTTGACACGCAGTCTACAGTAAAAAGATAACATTTTTCCATCTCTCTTGTGATATATTCTAAAAAAGTTACCAAAAATAATACAACAACAAAAACATTTAGTAACTTTTTAGAATATAGAGATGGAAAAATTTTATCTTTTAGTGACATCTAGCTTCAAGACTGCTTTCTATTTTATTAGTAGTAACAACTAGTGACACCATCTAGAAGGTCATGTTTTCTAACAGATGACACCATTTGCGAAAGTAGAATTTTCTTGACAGTTTGACATGATCTCACCGACCAAACGGCGCAGTGGTTAAAGCTGCGGCGGTTGGATCGGGAGGTACCGGGTTCGAATCCCTATAGGGGCGGGATGCAAAAGGGATTTTTCATCATATGCTCCCTGTTGAGAGTGCAGAATCCATGGGCCGACCCACCTTTCATGTCAGCACTACAGGTTGGCATGAAGCAATGCAATGTGCAGGTGGTTTTCAAAGACGCATCTGCAGCCGCCCGTCCTCGATTTGGCTACTCCAGGCGTAAAGTAGGACGGTAAAAAATAAATCAAGAACAAACAACAACAACGACATGATCTCCTATTTTTTTTTTTGCCCAATATTATAATTAAATACCTTAGGTTATTGTCAAAGGAATGAAAATTCGAAACTAAATATTTTTGTTTGTTATCCTATAACACATACATAGTAGTGATGCATGATATAAATATTTACAGAGGTATGTTCCAACCAATCGACTTCTCGCCATGTTTCGTTTTTGTGACGTTACTTCGAGTTATATACATTTTTCGTAGCGTTACTCCGTTTAATAGAGATTTGTGTTTTTTCTATCGTGTACAGTCGTTGAAAATTATTTCCATTTCCAAAACCTAAAATTATTCTTATAAAACAAAACCAATTCGCAAAAAATATCAAAATTAACTCAGAATGACGTCGCGCTCCACGAGATTTCGGCTGTCAGGGACGCGCAATTTTTTTGGTGCTAACACGGCCTTTAATACATAGGCATTAACGTAAACAACAATATTATGTAAATGGTAATCGAAATATTTCATTAACAACACAAAAATTTTACGTGCAGCGCTGGTTACGCATCAGGGAGCGTAATAACATCTGTCAATGGTAACTGACTGAATCGATCAAAAATCATCCATAAATTCATGAAATTGTTTTAGCAAATCTGGCGGCAGTGTTTGATCTAATGAAACCTGTTGCAGCCAACTTACTACTGGTGACGCGAGACCGAGCGGGTAGAATATGCTGGCTACGATGGAGAGTATCTCGCACTCGGTTGTGGGCTTCATATAAGCCTATAATATAAACCTATCAATTGATCCAGTTAAGCTTCAATTTCTCTGTATCTGCAGGAATAGTACTCAAAAATCGTCACAAGTTCGATATAAACTTCCTTAATCTCATTCCTCCCTTGGCTAACTGGTACTTTGCGTTGATAAGACACTCAGTGTCATCATCTCCTGTCACGACATCGTCGACATAAAAAACACGCAATGCTCTTCCCCCTAAGGGAAATTGTTCACCTTCATCAATGCCGATTTGCTTGAGGACGGCTGTTGCGAAATAGGCAGCCGGTTTAACACCTTAAGTAACGGTACCGAGTTCATAAGTTGCAATCGGTCCGTCTGGAGACTCTCTGTACAAGATTCTCTGAAATCGTCGATATCCAGGGGTGACTTCTACTTACCTATACATCTTCTCGATATTACCCGAGAAGACGTATTTTGGAATTCGAGATCGCAGGACAATGTTGAGTAAATCAACCTTGGTCTTTGGGCCGTCGAGCAAAGTATGATTCAGAGAGTATCCCGACGTAGTCTTTGCCGACGCGTCAAAGGCTACTCGTAACTTCGTATTGTGGTGCTTCCCGGTTTGACAATACAGTGGTGCGGCAAGTAGTATGCAAATGAACTGTCGGTTGGAACCCTGTACATGTGGCCCAATGAATTTTGCATACTCAGGTTTCACCTTTTCATCTCGTTGTAATTTTCTCTCGATTGACAGAAAGTGCTTGAACGTTGTTGCGAAATGGTGAATTTACAACGTACCTTCCAGTACAATTTCTTGTATGTGTGTGAACGAAATTATCTTGACACTGCGGTTGCTCCTCGGATAAATGTGTTTTCGTTGTGTTGGTATCAAGGCTCCATAATTTGGACACCAAATTATGGAGGTCATCGTCTGCACTGTGTGGTAACATAATCGCGAAATTCGTGCTTCCTGACAATTACTGATCGATTTTGCCAACAATGATGTAGCCGAATAAACCGAGTGAACCTGGTTATCCGCACCGGTTATGTGAATTTGCGCTGTTGATAACAATACGGTTTTATCAACTGAAGTAATGTGAAATATACGGCTCGGTGAATTGTTTGGTTGTGTTTGAAGTTTGAACCGTGCGACTTGTCGTGGTGCTAACTGCCGGTCGTGGTGCAGATTGTACGACATCATTTAAGCCTTCTAATTCTTCATTTCACCCATGTTTGCAATTCCTCACTTAGCTTTTCGCTCTCCCACAACTCTTGAGTATCATTATCTATTCTGGGCAGAATCATTAAAATCACTAGCAAGTCCCAGTTTTGCGTGGAGATATCGAGCACATTTATGAACAGAATTTGGTTGTTGCATTCATCTACGACTGCTTGAAGTTCCTTGCAGGGCCTGACTTTATTTACATTCGAGATTGACAGCAAAGTTTCTATGTGATATGCAACGATCCGCCCCTTATTTCCTTATCGCTTGCATAGCGCTTCCGATGCAAGCTCATAGTTCGCCTCCGTAAAGGCAATATTTTTGAATAAATCAAATGCCTCACCTGTAAATAACCTCGAAGATTAACTTGTACTACTTGTGTATATTGTGTACTTATTGTGTATATCATATCTCTTTGAACGTGTTCCACTCTTCAAAATCCCAGAAAAATGCTTGATCTTTGGATCAATTGAACGCGACGTGATTGCTTTTATGTCCTTAACAGATATCGTAGCACTTCTATCAGGCATGGAATCACCAACAATCCTTGATTTCGGTAATGATTTCACAATTTTGTAATACTTGCCCAAACATGTTGTAACCTCCTCCTCAAATTGAATCAATTTATTCGCGTGTGTATCATCGTACTCGGACAACGCATACAGTTCGTTGTAAATTGCATTGTATAGCGATTTTCAACTTCGACACAAGTTTTCTTTTCTCTTTTGCACACTGGTGCCTTTTGATTATCGAAGCAATATCTCCTGTCATTGCAATTATCGATGATTGAGGCTCGGCTTAATGTGTTACGTGTTGAATTGACGAGAATGAAATTTTCACATAACCTCACTTTTTGCACTGAGACGCGTGTCAATTTTGTTATTACGTGTAATTACTTACGACCGAATTAATAATTCGCTTCTATTATCCGGCTCAAAGGACCAAAATGTTTCCTAAAATGAGACAATCGATAACTCAAGTTATCTTCTCTTTAAGAGAGCTCAAAATGTGGACTGTATATAATGCAATTTGGTTTATCTTTTTAAAATGAAATTTAATCAGAAAGTTTTAATTTTGACGTAACAATATCCCTATCTTATATTTTACATTTCAATAGTTTCTTAGATAAAGAAATTGCTTTTGTGTCTCTTTGTTGGCAGTTTTGCGCAGAACAGGCTACCAGACTGTTATCACAAACAAAAGTATGGGTCTAACTACGGCGTTGCTAAGCTACTGTACGATTAGGGGCTCCAGCCATGGCAGTTTTGCAAGAGTATAGCGCTACCGTAGAGACTCAGATACTTCGCTTTATTGGTAAAAGTCAAGCTGATACCATTTAAGGTGGAAGGATCAATAAGAGGAAGTCTGTGTTTCCTAGAGAAGAGGAATAATTCAGTTTTGTCTGAGCTTGTGTCAAAACTAGAAAAAATTTCTTGTTAGTGTTACTGAGTATTATGCGACCAGAAGACAAGTCTTGAACTAAATGCAAACTGGACTGAAATGTTAGGGTTAAGAATAAGCTGTAATAGTTAGCACTTGGTTAATCTTATGTGAGATAAACATATAATTAGGCCATGGCAGGTGGACTGGTTATGTGAAAAATAACTTTATTATTTACAATGCAATAAGCTGGGGAAAACAAATCTTATAAAAAAAAAAGAAAAACTCAATTGAAATACGTGGTTCAACAAATTGGAATAAAAAAGATATCCTATAGCATATAAAAAGACATTGTATTTTGTAATTCTACATTTCGGTGTATATTAATAAAATAAGTTAATTTACAAACAGTATTTAAGCTGCGGTTGGTTTCCTGGTCGTTCAACATTTCAACATCTTACAAAATACAATTTTTGTTATCAACATGTGTAAAATTATCATTTACAAAACAATCGGCACTTCAACACCAAATCAAGGCATTTGTTCCGGACAGAAAATTACAACAATTTCATCAAGATTATACAAACGAAGTAACAAATAAATAATCAACAAGTTATAACCAACAGAAAAGGCAGCCGGATTATATATCCAACCGCATTCGACGTGTACGCAACGCAGCATTCCGTGCAGGATTATTTATCAGCGACTTTGTGAATCTAAATAAAGAAGTAAACTTGTGTATTTGTCCGATTTTCCATCATGAGTTCACCGACTCAAACCGGAGGTAACCCTTTTAACCGCTCGTCAGTTATGACACACACTCCTCTACGATTGCAATCAAATTGTACACTTTGTGATGATCCGGACAGTAACAACATGGTCCGCTGTGATAATTGCAAATCGTTGTTTCATCTGAAATGCGTGGGAGGAAGTTCAGTGATAATGAGCCGGAAATGCCGAATATGCCGAAAAACGTAAACAACCGATCATTGATAAAACTAACGAAGTGCAAACATCTGGTTTGATCCAAATCGGTGCAACAACAGCAGGTGCGAATGATGTCAACGAAGAAACATCGCAACCAAATAAAAAGGACGGTTTATCGAACGCGAACGTTTCCCCTGGTGGAACTGATGGTGAGTCGAAACCAAATGAAATCGTAAAGGAATCGGATGCAAAATCAATTGTTGATGAAACGAAATCAGTAATAAGCGGTCGTCGATCACACATTTCAACGAAATCATAAATAAAAAGTCATAAAAAAGCAAAAGCTCTAGCCAAACTAGAAGAGTTACGAAAAATGCAAGAGATATACATTTCGGAGAGGTACAAAATCATTGAAGAATTCGATGAAGAGTCGCCGACACTTACGAAGACACATTGAGTAATTTGAACTTCGACGCAAATGTGACAAAGTGGGTCAACGAAAATCATAAAATCACGTGGGATGATCCACAAACATCAAAACCAATACTCAAGCAACAACTGCAACAAGAATATCAAAAACCAATTATGAATACTGATGTTAAATTTGGGGCAGAAGATGTGAAAACAGGAGAACGAGAAAATGTAAGATCTAGAAAAACAACCGCGTGGTATCAGCACAGAACGGCATACAAATCGGCCGGACCGAACAGTTGCAACTAGTCAAGTGATCTCAAAAGATTTGCCCATCTTCTCGGGTGACCCGGGAGATTGGCCCATGTTTATCACGTCATACGTCGAATCGACAAGATTGGGGCGATTTACAAATAAAGAAAATCGTGATCGACTATTAAGATGTTTGAAAGGTAAAGCATTGGAAGCGGTAAACTCCAAACTTTTGTTTCCGGAAATGGTTCTCTACGTGTTGAACACATTACGAGTTTTGTACGGTAATCCCGAAGTGATCGTCGAAACTATTATCGAACAAGCTCGTACCGAAAAACCAATACATCCGGAAAAACTTGAACATGTAGTCGAATTCGCAATGACCGTGCAACATTTAGGCATAATGATCGAAGTCTGTGGTCTAACTGAACACATCACAAATCCGATACTTCTCAAAGAATTGGTCGGAAAATTACCCGCGGTTTGGAGAATGGAATGGGCCACCTTCAAGCAGAATCATCAAATTGTAAGTTTATCAACGTTCAACGAATACTTGCATGATTTGGCCGAGCGAGCCGGTAGTGTGATGATGATGAAACCGGCAACATCGCATGCTTCCAAATCGAAACACTCCGATGGTCAAGTACGGCAACATGCAGCACATACCGTCATGACCCCCGAAAAATCCAAAAACAGTTGTATTGTTTGTAAAGACAACGAACACGAAATACACAATTGTAAAAAGTTCAAGAGTATGCAACCAGCCAATCGTTGGTCATTTGTTAACAAACATAAACTTTGCAAAAGATGTTTACATAATCATCATAACAAATGTGCTTTCGATAAAGTTTGTAATGTGAACTGTTGTCTGCGCAAACACAACTATCTCTTACACAACCCAAATCTTCATTCCGATGAACCGATAAACAATACACCATCGTCATCGAATATAACATCGTCGCCAAAAACACAATCAACATCAATGCCGATTGAATCACAAGATGAAAGTTCATCGACTAAAATGGACATGTACTCAAATCATGTGCCTTCCACTTCGAAAATGCACGCAACACATTACGGTGCAACGCAAATACTCTCGCGAGTGGTCCCAGTGGTTCTGTTAGGCAAAAAGCTTAGGGTCAAAACTTACGGTTTCCTCGACGAAGGTTCACACGTAACAATGATCGACGAACATTTGGCCAAACAACTGGAATTGAAAGGCCCCACCGTAGATCTCGAATTACGTATACATCGTGAAATCATTGGAGCTTCCAAGACAGTCGACCCCTATCGACATCACAAAATACGAACATCTACGCGATTTACCAATAAAGGAGTACACAAACGCAAAACCACAGATCTTCATTGATGCGGATCACGTACAATTAACCAGCACACTTCATTTACGCGAAGGGCATCGGGGGGAGCCCGTTGCAGCAAAAACCAGAATCGGATGGGCAATTTACGGGCCATATTGCTCAAGCGGGTATAATTCACCACCGTTTCTCGGATTTCATCGCATAGCTCTGCGATCACTAAATGATGAACTTCACGATATTGTCAAAGATTTTTTCTGCATCGAAAACTTCGGTGTAGCTTATCCAACAAAGTTACCCGAATCGAAAGAAGATGAAAGAGCACGAACCATCATGGAAAACACAACACGGAAAATCGGTAATCAATATGAAACAGGACTTCTCTGGCGATACGAGAATGTCAAATTACCAGACAGCATGTCCATGGCAATTCGTCGTTGTGCAAGTTTGAAAAACAAAATGATTCGTGAACCTGATACAGCCGTTATTCTGAACAACGAAATTTCGAAGTACGTTCAAAGTGGGTACGCGCACAAATTGTCACAAACGGAAATCGATGACACAAATGATAGAACCTGGTATTTACCAGTTTTCTCCGTCAAGAATCCGAACAAACCGGGAAAAACACGAATCGATTGGGATGCTGCAGCGGAGGTCAACAAAACATCACTCAACTCTGTTCTCTTGCGTGGTCCAGATTTAGTCTCACCGCTCCCCGATATTCTTCTTTGTTTTCGATAGTATCTAATCGCGATATCGGGTGACATTCGTGAAATGTTTCATCAAGTAAAGATAAGAAAATCAGATCAAAACTCCTAACGATTTCTTTGGCCAAGTTTAACCGACAAACCTGATATATATGTACGTATTAACGGTTATAGCATTTGGCGCATGTTGTTCTCCGAGCTCAGCCCGGTTCGTCAAGAACAAAAACGCAATGCTATTCCAAGAGGAATGCCAAGAAGCTGTTAACGAGATCGTCAAAAACCACTACGTGGACGGCTGGTTGTCTAGTTTTAGAATAGAAGAAGAAGCTGTCAAGATCATCAAAGATTTCGTTCGTATTCATGCAATGGGTGGATTTCTCATTCTCAAATTTATCTCCAACTCGCAAAATGTTCTTCAACAAATTAATGGATCCGCTGAACATGAACCAAGAAATCTAAATTTAGGTGGCGAAAGTGAAGCTCGCGTCCTCGGTATGTGGTGGTCTACAACAGACGACGCATTTTTCTACTCATTGAATGTTAAACGTGCCGGTGAAAACATCATCAACGGCGAACGAGCACCCACCAAACGAGAAGTTGATCGGATTTTTCATCGTCTACATGAAAATCGTCCTCCAGAAAATCTGGAACTGCGATATTGGATGGGATGACCCAATTATTTCTGAACACTATAATATGTGGCTCCGGTGGACCAAATGTCTTCCCCTCTTGGAGAATATTCGCATACCACGATGTCACTTTTCTGAAACACCAATCTCAGTCCAACTGCATGTAATGGTAGACGCAAGCGAAAATGCGTTCGCAGCCGTTGCGTTCTTCCGAGTCCAAAATTTGAATGGTGTTGTCTCGTCAGCGCTAAAACAAAAGTCGCACCACTACGTCCAATGTCAATTCCCAGACTAGAATTGCAAGCCGCAGTATTGGGAACTCGATTAAGCAAATGGATTCTAGACTCACACACCGTCAAACCGAGAAAAGTTATTTACTGGGTTGATTCATGAAACGTTTTATGTTGGATCCGATCAGAAAATCGAAGATATCGCCAATTTGTGGCTTTTCGGGTATCCGAAATTTTAGAAACCACAAATGCCAATCAATGGTTTTGGGTCCCAACCTCAGCATCGCGGACGAAGCAACAAAGTGGAAGGGGACTCCCGAAATTTCAATCAACAGTCGGTGGTTTGAAGGACCGCCCTTTCTTCTTGAACCCGAAGAAAAGTGGCCAGTTGAAGAAAATCATCCACCACCCCAGGAATTGGAAGAGATTATGCTAATTATGCTTCACGTTCCGACGAAAACGTCAACAATCACTCCAATAACAACGCGATTTTCGAAATGGATGCGTCTAGTACGAACACAAGCGTATGCAATGCGACTTTTTGATATTGCACGTCATAAAATATCACCGCACAATAAAGATACGATCGATCCATCTACGCTCGAGAAATCGACCAACTAAAACAAGATCCCAATACAACACTGGAAACTAGCAGCCTACTTTTTCAACTAACACCCTTTCTGGATGATAATAATATCCTACGTCAGAGAGGACGGCTCTCAAAAGATACATCGATTCCGTTTGATACACGATATCTCATCATCATGCCAACCGATCATTGGATTACATTTTTATTGGTTCAATACTACCACGAAGACGAAGACCATCAAAATCATGAAACCGTCGTGAATGGATTACGAAAACGTTTTGTAATATTCCGATTACGCGTAGTGCTTCAGAAACTTCGGAAGAAATGCAATATGTGCAAACTCATGAGTGCAAAACCAAGAGTGCCAATAATGGCCAATCGCCCTGTATCACGTCTAGCAACACACACTGCTCCGTTTACGTGTACTGGAATCGATCTACTCGGGCCTCTCGAAGTCAAAGTAGGTCGACATGTTGAAAAATGGTATATTGTACACTCATTAGATTTTCACTCTTTCATTATGTCAATACGTAATTTTATTGCACGACGGGGTCAACCGCTTGAAATATGGACCGACAACGGTACAAATTTTCATGGCTCGAACAACGAATTACAACGCACATGGAAAGAAAATGAAAAAGATCTCCAGAACACCTTCGTTCGCATTAAGTGGAGATTTAATCCTCCAGCAGCGCCACACATGGGCGGTTGTTGGGAACGCCTTGTTAAATCCGTCAAAAGGAGCATCAGACATGCTATGCCAGAACGTTATCCGAATGATGAGACATTGAGATGCTTCTTGATGGAAGCTGAGAGTTCCATCAATTCACGCCCCCTCACCCATGTACCATTGGACAACGAATCAGCCGAAGCAATTACGCCAAACCATTTGTTATTGGGCTCCTCTGGAGGAGCAAAACCATTTGGACCATGTACAGATGACGTATTAATCCTGAAAAACAGTTGGAAAATTTCATAACGGATGGCAGACACTAACTGGCACCGATAGATACGAGAGTATCTACCAGACTTATCAAGACGAACAAAGTGGTACAAACGAGTAAAACCTATCGCTAAGAATGATCTCGTCTTGATAATTAACGAAAATCACCGTAATGAATGGCAGAGAGCCATTGTTATTAAAACATACCCAGCAAAAGATGGCCAGGTACGACAATGTCTATTAAAAACAGCGAACGGCACACTTAAACGACCAGTGACAAAACTTGCAATACTGGATGTCAAGGATGTCGACCCAGATGACTCTCACCAGTCTCGACCGGGGGGAGAATGTGAAAAATAACTTTATTATTTACAATGCAGCAAGCCGGGGAAAACAAATCTTATAAAAAAAAGAAAAAATCAATTGAAATACGTGGTTCAACAAATTGGAATAAAAAAGATAACCTATAGCATATAAAAAGACATTGTATTTCGTAATTATACATTCCGGCTATATTAATAAAATAAGTGAATTTACAAACGGTGTTTAAGCTGCGGTTGGTTTCCTGGTTGTTCAACAATTCAACAGGTTATATCACTGGTTTTATACTGCGTAAAGGTAGTATTAGCGAATTAACTAACACACCATAGTTCCCTTACTATATTCGTCGTCTCTTTCACACAAACCGTACTCCTATAGTTTTCCTGTCTAATCTAGTATTTGAATATTTGGAAATTATTACTTTAATTTTTGAATTAATTATATAATTATTTCGTGTACTATATTACACAACTGTCAGTTTTTCCAATCAAGCATCGGTGGGTGTCCCAGTTAGAAGCAATTAATCTTTTAAAGTTCCATAATTATTCTTATACTAAAATGGAGAAGGCCCCAAAGCCTCTGACCATTGGAGAATTAGCACACGAAAAATAAAAAGCTCCTAACCCTAAAAACCCTACTTCCCGGTTGCACATAACCTAGCAATTTCTTATTAGGCCATTAGTGAATGTGTTAAAAACTATAAAATTGAAAATTTTGACAGCTAAAATTAAATTTTTTCATATTCACCACAAAAAAAATTTAACGTGGTAGAGACCGTATATAAATGTGTTAAAAACTATAAAAATGAAAATTTTGACAGCTAAAATTAAATTTTTTCATATTCGCCACAAAAAAAATTTAACGTGGTAGAGACCGTATATAAATTTTGACAAGTGACGTTAAAAAATCATAACCTAAAAAAATTTAGTACATACATGTGATGCGACAATTTAATTTTCAATTTTCATAACCTTAAATTTTGCCTTAAGCTGGAGTATTAAATGTAGTATTGAGTATTGAGTATTAAAAAAAAGTGTACAAACAATTATGGATAACCAAATAGCGAAAAAATCAAAAAATGTGCGACGGGCGGTTGAAAAGCCATACGCAATATGTAAATATAAATATTTTTATTTTAATTGATATGTTCACGTCAAAAAATGCTAATATTAGCGCTGGATGGAGGTAATACTCAATTAAAATTTATTATTTTATGCTTATTGTTTATATATTAAATCATATTGTCGTTACAGAAAAGTCGTAGAAGTTTGTGCCCAGAAATTGGGTCGAGACAAAAATTTCTTGAACTGCAAGCAGCAGTGGTCGGGGTTGATTAGGAAATAAAAGGTTGGTATCGATTTCAAATCATGTATGTAATGCAATAACTTAACTTAAAATTTAATTTACAGAGCTTTTTTAAAATTAACACCGGCGAACGTGCTGGAGACGAAGCGCCGGACGAGCAACAAAACAAAGAAGATTGGCCGTATTATGAAGCCATTCATGAATATGCGGTCCAAAAACATAACTTTCATCCGCCTTATTTGTTGGATAGCACCGTTGGGGTTATTCAAAACCAGAGGTCCGCAATCCAGGCACCAACACCAACCCCATCAGCATCAACCGTACCAACACCACCCGAAAGCCCAAGGCCATCTACATCTGGCTCATGACTATCGGCGTCTAGCAGGTCCTCGGTCACTGGATCTCAAATCCAGTACCTCGCTAATCGCGAAAAGAGAAACAAGAGGATGAAGAAGAAAATTAGCAATCTTCTCTGTGTGTTTGGCCAAATGATCAAACAGGACTACCCCAATATAAACGTAGATAGTTTGCTAATTTCTTCCGAATCCGATTCAGATTGACGATTTTTTGGTGATGGGTAAATTAAACAAAGTCCTGTGAATTAAATTTTTTGTTTAATAAACTTTTATATTATTAAAAGTTTTGTGTTTTTCACAATAATTGTCCTACTAGACTGTTATGGAAAACAATTGCTTCCGCAGAATCTCTTTCATAAGCAATGTCCCCGTCTTTCACTGCAAAATTTGATACTTCTGCCATTAAATCTTCCTCGAGTCCTGACCCAATATCTCCCAAACGCACATTCTATTACATTGCGCGCTCGGCTATGCGCTGTATTAATTTTTTTTTCATCTTCAGATGCATTTTTGAACGGTGTTATGACAACGATAGGACTCAACTGACACGGATAACCACTGTCACCTAATAAATAAACATTATTATTTGTGTAGTTTCCATTTGTGTATAATGGGCTATTTTTAAATACTCGAGTGTCATGTACGGATCCTGGAAATCAGACAAACACATCATTAAATAAATGGTTGCTATCAACCACGGCTTGGCACTGAATAGAGTAAAAACTTTTGTAATTTAAATACTCGTCGTGCTTATTGACTGGGCATTTGATTCTAATATGGCATCCGTCAATAGCACCGATAGCATTACCAAAAATTCCCGTTTTTGATCTGGTACAAAATTTAGCCCCGATTTCCTCCCTGTCGGTTAATGATGGTGGTTTAATAATATTCCGCATATGTTGAACGAAATAAGTTAGCATCTTATGTATTATAGATTTTACTGTAAAACTTTATGGAAAATATTATAGATATGCATTAGTTTTATTAAATAAGCGCATATGATTTATGTACTTACGGACTGATACCAATAAAGCCACCGGCTACCCGATAACTACACCCTGCCGCCATCCAGTACAGAAATACGATAAGTTCATATTCCCTACCCCAGCCGTGTTGCTTGTCTGGTATTAATCCAACTATCTTCCTAAAGCTAGTTGCGTTAATTCGCAAGTGCTTCTGGATAATGATTTCATTGCCATTTAATATTTCGGTCACATCATCCGATGTGCAGCGTCTACAGTACTCTATAATAAATATTTTTATTATAAAAGTTTATACGTACTTCTCTCAATTTCCTTCTGTACTGACGAATTAAAGCCTCATTATTATTATATTTTTTATAATATAACAAAATTAATAAAATAATTGGCGTATATTTTTTAACAATGCGATTCATTTTGCTTGATTTTGTTTGATTTGAATATGTCAAAATTTTAACTATTTCACACAGCAAATTGTTAAAAATATTTCACTAACGGCCTTAGTTCACATTTTCTCGCTGTCTCTTTTCTGTAATGTAATAGCAGTTTGTTTTACAATAAATCGATGTAGGACATTGATATGGCTGTATGATACTCACTTTTTTTAATACTTTAAAAAAGAGGATCGGAGAGAGAAAGAGTAAAAATGTGTATACAAAATTATTGTATGAGTGAGTGAGTGTATACAACATAGTCATGCTAAAAATAATGAAATATCAAAAAAAAATCGTAGCTCAATTTTTTTTCTAGCAGTTAATCGAGCAATTGTAGCAGAAAATAATTCAATTTTGATTCTTTTTTTTTAACATTTGATGTTTGACATGAAAAATAATTTTGGTTATGTTTTAATTACGATAAACGTACGAAGTACATTAGTACTACAATTACTTTGCTTTTTTTAAACATTTTTTTAAAACATTTTTTAGACAAAAAAAAATTCAAAAATATATACACACCACCGCATACACACCAAAATATTTATAATTATTTTTTCAACAAATCCAGATCCTGATCCAACTCCTACCACCTATATTTTATACTTTGTTTCGTTTTTTATCTTTTTTTACGCCCGGCTTAAACAAACGAAGGACACATTCGAGATGATACCATTTGTTCTGTATACACCAAAAACCAAAGTGAAACTTGGGAAGTTCCATCATTACAAATTGAAGTCAATATTTTTGAATTTTAGGTTTCATCAAGTTCAGCTTCAGGAACTTTTACTTAAGGAGTAGCAATAAATTGAATTGGACTCTTCTTAATATGGGCAACTTATCCAAATTCTAAGATTACGGTTCCAGCGAAAAACTTACGATTCTTGAACATCATATATTTGTTGCATTTTAGCTAGCAACTCTGAAATTAAATTCTGGCAGTGATGCAAATTTAAATTAATAATTTGTTTCGGATTCTAAGATGCTGTAGTTTTAAGATTTTTCTATTAAGCAGCCATATAATGTACTCTTTTTTGTTTGCTGATTTGTTCAAATAAATCTTTGATTTAGATTGCTAATCAATCAGTTTTAATTAATCATGTTTATGTTCAATCGAATTAAAAACTTAAAATCAAAGAAATATTCCTCAATGTGACTACTGGCTACTGCAGCGGGAAAGCGAAGGATTTAGGCAAAACTTCTAAAACCAATCGAAGTAGAAGATGAAATATTATATAGAACAATTCTAAGAGTGCCTCGTACAGTTCCGCAAAATTTTAGAGAGTGAACAAAACTTTAAAAATCCTATTTATCTTTATTTGATTTCATATTAAAATCCAACGATATTGAATTCAAAACAATAAATAAAATTGTGACATTTCTAAAAAATAATCATAGTGCTGTCTCCATTGGCTATCTCTGTTTCGCTTTACTATTTTTATAGCACTTTACGGCACTTTTTCAAGTCAGTATCATAACACCATAAGAAAGTTGTTTACCAAACGTCGTACCATCCCGAGCTCGACTCTAGTCGATGATCAGGCAAATATAATTGATTCATTACAATAAGCTTCGACATACATAAGAACCATTGTTTTTCTTAATAACATAAAATAATTAACTTAAGCTTCCTAATTAGTTAACATTAGAATTCTTAGATGTATGTAAATTTGGATATGGACGTTGTTATTTATCGTAATATTTTAAGTTATTGACAAATCTCGCACGCCCACCATCATATTTATATCATATTGGAAAAAATATATTTTGTTATAATACTAAATAGTTTCTTTGCTAATTTTCATAAACCTCAACATTTGATGTTTGAAGAGTACCATAATTTGAAAATTTGAAAATCTGATATAACATAAATAAGGTCGAACAGCAGTAACATATAAAATGTAATTGCTTCAATTGAAAGTGTAACCTGTTTATTGTATATTTATGTTGTGTCGATATGAAATGGCGCTAAACAATGTCTCTCGACCAACAAAATAATATTCTATTTCATTCACCTTTTGTAAAAATTAATCGTGGTTAATGATAAATCGCCAACATAGCGATGACTACAACAACATCACCCAAACATATTTCAATCAAATTCATTCCACTTCAATTAACTTAATTCACCGTGCGATTCATTATCTTTTATATTATTATGTGTATGTGTGTGAAGTCTGTGACTTGATGTTATAATAAACTCCTACCAAAAAATAAAAATAAATAAAATTTAATACTCGTACGTCATTTAACATATTTTATGCCTTTTAAAGATGGTTATTTAATATTCATGACACACAGAAAACTAATTTACAGTAAATTTCTTAAGCATGGTTTAAGGTTAGAAGACGTTTTTCTTATATACATACAAAACAAATAGAAGCCATGACAAGTAAAGCGATTCAGACCACCGTCTTACTAAAACTGAAGAGTTAGCTTTAATACAAACATTTTGGTAATAATATCGAAATTTAGTAGTTGAATGATTTTTGTTTTCAATGCGCACGGATTTGGTGTGAAATTAATGTCGGTCTTAAGAATTAAGAAGAAGAGCAAAAACAAGAAAACCATATAAAAACTATATTTGGAAGTGGAATTTATTGATCGCAAGATGCAAGGGGAAATTGAAATTTAATATTCTGTGTTGCATAGAATAAAATCTTGTGAATCATCCTGTATGTTCTTGAACCCTATCAATGACTAAATCATTTTTGAACATTTTTCGTTATTTATACTAATGTTTGGTATGCGCGTGTTATTTATACAAACCGCATCACAAGTGATTAGATCCACCTTCCCCCAATTAAGAAGAAAGAACTCTGCGCGAACACAATAGAAAGCTAAAAGTTTATACAATAAAATATCTACCACAAAGTTTTATTCTTACAGGCATAATGGCAACAACGAATTAAGGTGTATACACAAAAAAAAAATGGTTTGGCAGGTAAAGATGATTAAACGAATAAGATTCTACTTCTTTTTTTTTGCATCGAAATTTAATATTCTTTTTTTTTGTGTATTTTGTATGCAGATTACCAGTTTAATAGTTTTAGTTGGAATTCAAAATAATATTGTGCGTTGTTTCTGGTTTTAAAGACTTTGTCTCATGTCAATAATTTATTCATGTTTTCGATTTATAAAAGAATTTTCGTTGATCTGTGGTTATTTTTAGCGTTTTTATGCGTGATGTTGTTAATCCGCTTGTTGCGCACATTGTGTAGGTTAAATAGATGAATTTTTGACTTAATTTCATACAAATAATACGACCGGTAGCTCTATTAGCTGGGCACAGAACAGTAGCAATTAAATCCAATTATTTATGATATTGATTCGTTCGAAGTGATATGAACCGCACCTTGAAACCAAAATACACTGATATAATCTAACAGTTACTGTTTTGTATATAAATATGGCTTGACACTTTATAACAACGAATTTATCGCTTTTTCATGCCTCCTAATAAATACCAAAAATCTAAAATCCCATCGGCGCGGCGTATAAAAAGTAATGAATTATTCTAAGTACAACACTTAACAATATTATTAAGCAAACGTCTTTCATTCCTTTATTTTATGAATATTAAAAGTTGATTGAAGATGTTTATTTATTATGTCGTCGTTTAGATGTCCGTACAAATATAATATGTAAATTAGGGGCGACTATTATTTACTTACGCCACCTAATAATTCCCAAGTTGGTTTTAATTTATTACAAAAAACGTTATGGACGAAAGAAAACGTAAGCCCTGACCTGTAATCGTGGACACACACAATAAATGAGTGTGGTATTTATCGCTTAATCATGGCTTAAAAGAATTTTTGGTTTCTTTTTGAAATGGAGATTTTTTCTTTTGTGTTTCATGTTAATTTTAGGGTCTTAAAAATATTAATTTTATTTTTAGTCCCTTGTCTTGGGATTTTAGTGCATTGTATTGTTAATAATTTTTGGAATTGAAACAATGGTATTAGTTTTTATAAAAAAGTTCATACACTTTATTATTAAAAGAATGAAAGAAACCCCGTTTGCAAAATCTAAAAAAAGATTAAGCGACCAATCTCGCAATTTTTTAATGCCTTAGGCACAAGAAGAGAAGGTATAATAGGTACACATCGGTTGGATTTTCATTATTCTTTGACATCTCCTTATACACGGTGATTTTAAAAGAACCACTCAAATAACTCCCAGGGGAAGGCGTAGGTTAGGTTTAGGTGACGGTCCACCAAGACCAGGAATAGACACAAAATATTCCATAGCCATACCACGATTTACTTATTTATCCTCCAACTCGTTGAAACCATATTTTGAGCTGCTAACGAAACGCTGGATACTGGTGACGTCCATCTTGCTGCGGTCCGAAACTTTAGTCTGTTTTGTGCCAGACGAGGGCAGGTGCAAAGAAGATAATTACTGTCTCTTCCTCCTCTTCGTCCTCGCAATTATGACAATAGTCATGTGAGAAAAAACCAAGTCTACTCGCATGCCTTTGAGACAGTGCCCCATAATCACTCCAACAACCACACTGATCTGACTCCGATGGAGTGAGATCAACTGTTTGGATCTCGCCAAGTTAAACTTTGGCCGGACCAGCCGAGTTATTACTAGCTTTTTCCTGAAACATTATATTTCAATATTCTTTCTGCGTTATACCACGTCAAACCAGTTCATCGGCTTTTATATTCCCTGTAACTGGTCAAACCAGTTCATCGGCTTTTATATTCCCTGTACTTTCCCTGAAATGTCCCATATGATAGCAGCCTAACTGTCCGTATATATACGAATATCACAAGTCGATATTACATTATACCTCAACTAGTTCACGACTTCCTTTATCGCAGTTACTTCAGCTAGAAAAATGCTATGGTAATCGGGAAGACAAACGGAGAGGTTTATCATAAGTTCCTTGCAGAACACCCTAGCCCCGACTTTTCTATCCCGTTTTGACCAATCAGTGAAGAAGTTTATAACTCCAGCTTCCAAAACTGTATCCATCATCCAGTCCTCTCTGGATAGGATCCTAGTCCGAAACTTTGTGTCAAAAGATAGTGACGGGACATAGCCACTAGACTGTTACCCCATACAAAAGAAAAGGTCTGACTACTGCGGTATAAAGCCAATATACCATTCGGGGCTCTAGCCCCATCCTTTCCCAATCTCATATTTGCAAGAGTATAGCGCTATTGTAGCTATTTTTACCCTCTCTAGAATATTAGGTTTCCAATTTAATTTTCTATTCAAAACGAGACGGATCGATATGATGAAGTTTATATTTCCTAGAGAAGAGAACCAATTCGGTTTTGTGTGGGCTTACATTCAATCCACAACCATTGGTCCACAATGGAAGAATGCCCAGGGGATTTTGCATAAACAAGCTGATCGGTGTAAGGTCTTTAGGATTGCAATGTGAGCGTTTTTCCGCCTTTGGTATAAATACAACCTTCACTTCCGCGGCTGCCTTTCAAAATTACCTCTAACCAAGAAATGGTTAGATCCTTAGATGTTGAATATCCACAGGGATAAGCGACTTATATGGATTAAAACTATTTATCGCACACAAAATTTAAGGCAAAATTTATTTATTTATTTTTATAAATTTGGTGTGAAGGTACACACTCTATTTTGAGCATATGATCATTACAATAAAGTATTTAGCCACAGTTTAGTGTGGATATTCCTCATATCCAGTTGAGCATCAACAATCAGGATTTATAAGTGCCTCGCGGTTCAACTAACAACTGATCTTCAAGATGAAATTTTGAAAAAATTGCATAAATTGCAAAAAAGAAATCTGAAAAAAAAAAATATAAATATACGTCCAGCTGACTCGAAATTCAAAGCCCACAGGACCTTTTTTCTGGTAATAATTTGCCCTGCAGAGCTACTAGCCCTATTTCGTACTGAAGAAGTTCCAACGATTCCGCACTATTAATGGTCCATTTCCATTCCGAGCGTTGAAGATAACTTGGGATAGAAGGACTAGTTGATAGTACTTTACATAGCCTTGATATCTCCGAAGACTCCTGAATTTTGCCACAGTATAGTCTCCAAGATGTGTTCTTGGCACTTCTCAATTGATATTTGTAAATTTTGAGGATTTCATTATAGGAGTCCCAGTCTACAACGGCTTTTCCTTTCCTTGCTGTTTTGAAGTCTTTTGCATTTTTGACGTGCTTTTTAAATCTCCTTGGACCATCAGGGTGGCCGAGATTTACCCCTAGGCCTGCTAAGAGGACTAGACCCCAGTATCGCTTCATTAAAAGCGATGGACAGCGGGGAAGGCGTAAGTAAATAAAAAAGTGTAGATACAAAACTTCCACAATTTTTAGGGGGAATCAAATGATGACATAGAGGTCAAATTTCAAGGATATTTCAAGATCAAATCGGTATTTTCTAATGGAAACACATATTTTTGACTGGATTCTGAAAGCGGGATAGGGATCAAAGGTCATTTCAAGGTCAGGTTATTTAATAATAATATTAAGTAATTTTTTATTTTTTACAAAAAATAAAGAACCAAACGATCAGTCCTCTTTACTCAGATTCATATTCTAAAACCTAGTCCAAAAAGCCATTAGATAAAGTTTATTTTAATGAAATTTTTCCTCTTAATCAAAAAATTTGTATTTGTTTTTTGAGGTATGAAGAATAGATATATCAAGGTGACCCTATATTAAATTTATTACAATTTATTTGGTACACCGTATTAGTCGAATTACTACCATCTAAAAATCTTGCTTATTGTTTGTTATTTTTTATTAACAAATTACTATTATTTATCGCAAAATAAAATAATTCACAATTCGTCCAATAACTGATATTAAGCAATGAAACTCGCGTCAAAGGTTTTTTTGGATCGCTCATTACGAATTTATGGTTCAAATTTTATAGTTCCAGATGACGCATGCAATAGATGGCCAATGTAACCTTCAGTTAAGAACTGTTTCATTATTATTCAAAGAACCTACAAAACTGTATAGAAAAGTATTTTTGGAGTTGCTGATTATGGGTCTGAGATCAAAAAAATTAAATTCTAAATGGCGGATCCAATGTAGTTAATTGAATTGTATTCAAATAAGCATTTTGACCAAAAATTTGTAATCAACTACTCCAGAAACTTCTGTCCATGAATTTCGGAGCAAAATTTCAAACTAGGTTAGGAAATATGGCCGCTGTGGAATACATGAAAGTTGCTGTTTTTGAATAATCTCAAAATTTTGCACCAAACTTTGTAAACAGGTTTTTTTAGACGCTAATTATGAATTTATGCTCAACATTTTTAATTTTAAATGGCGGATCCAATGTTTTGGAGTTTTTTAATAAAAATATATGCAAAAGGGGTTTTGGTGTCATGTCGTTTTTAAAACTAATCACCAAAGGTTTCATCAAAATCCATTTAGAAGATTCGGAGTCTGTGATAAAACGGTACAGGAACTATATGTTTGTCTTGTTTTATTTTTTGATGTGAAAACATCTGTAGCCCGGGTAAGTCAAAAATTTCATGTAAAAAAAGGAACGGAAAATCCGATTCGAACGATTTTACAAATTATATACATACGTACGAGGAAAACGAACACAAAATGTACCGAACCTGCATACATGCACAAATTTCTCCTTTAAAGTAAAAAAAATACTGCGCGCTGATTGGTTGAAATAGCTGTCACTTTTTTTAAGGTTATGTAATTTTGCCTGAAAGGCAAAACAATTTGCCGTATATAAAATTGAGCCATGTTCAACTTTCTTTTTTTTGCCATAAAGGCATTTAATATCGCCTACTTGATGCGACTATTTTTATTGCCTTAAAGGCAAAAATCGTACATGTATCACTGCCTTAATACAATGCGAACTACAATTTCCGTAAGACTAAAATGGAAAGGCCCAAAGTTTATGCATGTGTAGTGTAAGTGATTCAAAAAAGTGAAATGGAAATATGTTAGAAATAAACAGAATTACCCACATACTTTAATTATTAAATATTATACTCGTAGATCTAAGCGAGCTGTGAAAATGGTACTTATACATTGATACATAATAAAATAATAATTTTGAAATTGTTTAATCGGTATTTAGTATTGCTAAAAAACTAGAAAAGTGGTAAATAGAATCGAATGAAATTCTCAAGAAGGCATGCTACCGCCGCAAGAAGACATGCTACCGTCTTTCCAGCTGCTTTGATTTTACAGTTAAAATAGCGTCTACATATGTATAATAGAACCGCTCTACTTCATTTAGTTCAAACTGATAAAATCAGTGATACCACTTTGCCTTGTTCACCGGATTTCCCGTGATCATTCACAAAAGTCTAAATATGTAATTTCAACAAGAGTGCCGTGTATGAGTAATGGTGTATTTTAAAGCGTACGAGGGAGGTTTAGATGATTAACTTAACAGAACGGTACTTTGCTCAAGCTCACCGAGACATGGCTACACTGAATTTAAATCATTTGTATTTTTCTTTGTCAATAAATAAATTATAAATTTAAATTTTTAAAGTAATTTAAATAGTGAGAGAACGGCAGCTCTGCAATATTTTCTCAGGCCTTATACATAAATGTTTGCACATAATACTTTTGCGAGTTGAGCGTAAACTCGCTCGTTTTTTTTTTTTTTGAAATAAACGCGTCTAGGTATATTTCATGCAGATGCTTTGATGCGGTGTTTCGACACCGCCTAAAGCTATGGGTATTGGGGTGGTCTTTCCCAAATAATACGTGAACCTTCTTAGAGCTCAAGCTAAGAAAAAAGGAATAGAATCACCAATCGCATTTCACACAATAGCTTTTGGTCCCAAATTCTAAAGTTTTGAAATTTAAAGAGTTTGGAACACTTGGCTATTTCTTAACCGATTATGGTAAAATTCGACAGGTACGGTGAAAATGGGATTCTTAAATGGTTTGTTTAAATATGGCCAATTAGCCTGTAACTTGGCTATTTCTTAACTATGATTATGATGGTACATGTGATGTTGAATTAATAAAAATATTTTTGGTGCTTAAGGTAAATTTATTTTTCGGCAAATGGAGAGTTAATTTTAAAATTAAAATGGAAATCTCCATTTTCCAGAATATTTCAACACAAAATCTTCCTTTTCACGATTACCATTAGCTTTACCATTATCATCATCATCAAATTTCACGAAAGTGGTGAAAAGTTTGATAGTGGTGGTGGTGTTATCAAACGATGTGATCATGGACAAATATTAAATTGTACAGTGTCTTGATAAACATTCCCAATCGAATATTAAATTGTAAGCCTATATCCACCTCTGATCCATTTTTCTGAATTAATAATTACTCTCAACCATTTTCATACGCATTGTAAATATAAACGGTTGGAAATTAATTTTTAGTGCTACTCACACATCCGTTGATACTACCATTTGAAAGCGAAATTTTTTCAAAAAGCGGAATTAACGGTAAACTACATTTTGGTTTGACCTTGGGTCAAAATACCTTAGAAAATGACAGAAAAAGTATTATTTTGGTTCGTGCCTTTGTTAAAAAAAATTTGAAATCTTAATAGGCATATTATTTCTTAGCTAGATAAAGCCTGAAGCCCCAATTCCACTGTGAAAAATTGACTGAGCTGACTTGAAGTTGGAAGAAGACAAAAAAAATAATCCATCAGAGAGACAAAGACAAAGTATTTTGTTATTGTTTTTTTTTACAGCAAATTTTATGGATACATCTTGACAGCAAACAAAAACATAACCAAGAATAATTTAAAAAAATTATGAATTAGTGTTAATTCGAGTATTTTTACGATTCCAAATAATCTAAAAAATTAATTATTATTAATACTCATATCAGAATTATTTTTTCGAATATTTTCGATCACACATTAGACTATACCAAAAAAATTGCAAACTTTAAAATTGCCTTAGTATTTTGACAGCAAACAAAAACATAACATAGAATAACCAAGAATTATCAGAAAAATGATGTATTACTGTTAATTCGATTATTTTCACGTTTCAAAATAATCTAAAAATTTAATTATTATTAATACTCATATCAGAATTATTTTATTCAAATTATTTCCGTCATAAAATACGAAATTAAAAAAAATCTTTCCCATAAACATGTCAAACAAGTAAAATTATCAGTGTGTGCGAGAAATATTTTTCATCGATACACAATATTTATGTACATGTATTAGTTGGACTGCCATAAAATGTTCTCGATTTGAAACTTTTCTTAATTTCGACCTCAGTGCACTAACACAGATACACATTTTTTGTAAGTAAAAACTTGACTGACTCCGTTGTGTGTCTCGTTCACACAACCACCGATTTTATATTTTTATCTCAAGTTATTTTTACTGACAAACTTTGATTCACAGTGGAATTGAGGTATTAATTCCATTGCGAATAAAAGTTTGTCAGTCAAAATAGAGGGAGATAAAAATATAAAATCGGTGGTTGTGTGAAAGAAACACAAAACGAATTCAGTCAAGATTTTACTTACATCAAATGTGTGTTTGTATTAGTGGATCGCCATAATTATGGTCAAAAATTATCAAAATCGAGGTCATTTTAGAGTTATCCAACTAATATACGCACACAAATTTTGTGTACGAACGCAAATTTTTTTCCGCACAGTTAAGTTCCGCAAGTTAATTAAAAGTTTGTTATTTTTGTGGTAAGTGTCATAATTTTTTTTGGTGGTTGCTTCTAAAATAGCTGTGATAATCAAAAAATATAAAGTTTGTGAACAGTTACATTGTGATAAATTGGGATCAATTGTGATAATATCGCTAAATACTATTATTGGCAATTTAATAAAGTAATCGTATTTTTTTTAAATAATTTATTGGTGGTGAAAAAGCCAAATTAAAACTCCAAGTGATAACCAAAAATTTATTTTTTTTATTTTTTTTTGCTGTCGCTGTCAAAATTTATCAAGATATTTGTGCTATAAAAAAAATAAAAAACATGCTTTATCTTTGTCACTCCAATGGATTTTTTTTTGTCTTCTTTCGACTTGAAGTCAGTTCAGTCAATTATTCACAGTGGAATTCAGGCTTTAGTGCGAGTTTACGACCATTTTCTGAAGAAAAATTTTCAACAGGCAACCAATCAACGTAGTCTATTTTGTAAACAAATTTCCCCTTCCGAACATAATTCTTTTGTTTTCCATTTAAAATATATTGAATCTGCTGAAAATTTTTCTTCAGAAAATGGTCGTAAACTCGCACTTGGAACCATCTATTTTTATAAAAATAAACTATTTTCTGACATATTCAAAAATTCGTTTTTCGCATAAATTTTGCATGTTTTTTTGTTTATAACTTTTTCTTAATAATGTTTTTAGTACAAAATTTGTGGTATAAGTTCAAGGCAATTAAATTAAATTAAAAATGTTAAAGAAAGTTTATCATTGATAATTTACTTGCACTTTTTAAAAGCCGTCATTTCGTCATTTTCAATTTGGGGGCATATTCTAGGGATAATATACTATCGATCGAAAAAAAAATCGATTTTTTGAACCCACTACACCAGGTTACTGCCTTAAGTGCAAGCCCAATATTTTAGTGTAACTCCCCAGTTTATTTTGAGTTAGTCGGGATACGCCAAAACTCGTTTAAATCAAAATATATTTCTGACTTTCCCATGTAAAGAAAGGAGTTACGGGGAAAATTGAAGTTAGGATCGATGCAGGACAACATAATTTAGTAAAATTCGCCTAAAAAGTATCAAAATATCAAATAGGGGCAGTAAAAAATGAAATGCATAATTGCAATTTTCCCGAAATGTATAAAATTCTCGACTACAAAAAGTAAATTTTAGATAATGCATAATCCAAACACTCTGTCTAAAAAATGACAGCGAAATTGAAAAGTAACTTCGTGAGGAGACTTTTCATTAACTGCCTTGGTGAAAAACTTAATGTAGTCTTAAAATGAAAAGCCGGAAATTGAGGTAACCTATCACTTTAAAAGAAGAAAAACGGTGAATGTTACCCACCCAATCCCTTCCAACATCTTACGAGTATGTGTAAATAGTTCACAAAACAGGTTTCCAGTTTAAATGGGGTTCACCAATATCGAAAATTTGGGGTACCATCATATTCCCGAAAATAAAAATCTCAAACAAAATACAAAATAATGTGCCCCATTAAAAAGGAAGCCCACATTGAATTTTTATTAACTACAATAAAAACGAAGTTACATAATTTCATGTCATCCTTGCACAGACCGCACCAATGCTAAGCGACTTTGGCGAGTGTTTTATTTTAATATGTGAAATACAAACGTAAATATTAACATAAATGAGAATATTTTTGAAACATTTTTGTCGTTTTGCTGCCTTCCATGCGCAAAGGGTCAAATCGCCTAAGTGGTCGTTTGGAGGCGATAACTCTATCTTCTAAGATATAAAACGAATTAAAATATTATTTCAAAATTTTGTTATATTTAAAAAAGTGGCTTTTTTGGGGATTTTGTGTTTTTTTCGGATTTTTTTTATTTGGGCTAACGATACCAAGCCCGAAAATTTTGGTAGGGCTAAAAACGTTTTATGTTGAAAGGGCGAGTGGGTCGGAAAGCCGAATATCGAAAGGTCGAATGTCGAAGGGCCGAATGTGTAGAAAGGCCAAATGGGTCAAAAGACTGAATGTGTGGAAGGTCCGATTTTTGTATGGTTAAGGATATTATCTGAGAGCATATTTGACCACCCCCTTTAGTAATTCAGTAGGTAAGAAACAATTTATTTTTATGTTATGCATTTTGCATATAACATGTATTTCTTGTTAAAAGTGATTTTAAATTTGGTGAAAGTTATGCAGAAGTTGTAAGAAAATTTCTTACAGAATATGGAAGAGAAAATTATCTCTCAATTGTGGCCATTCGAAAAATTATTGCAAAGTTTGTGGAAACTGGTTCGATAAGGGCTATAAAATATAAGGGCTAGTGTTAATACTATAATTACATATTCCACTAATCACTTTATTCCTAATTTTGCACAAACATCTTCATTTGAAGGCATACAAGATTCAAATAACCCAAAAAATAAAGCCATCAGAATCGGCGCAAATTTTGAACTGTCTAGAATATGTTTCAGCAGGACGCTGCCACATATCATACAGCAACAGAAACAATTAATCTTTTACTTGAACCATTTGGTAATCAAGTAATTTCTCGAACAGAAAACATTATTTGACCTTCTAGATCTTCCGATCTCAGACTCTTAGATTTGTTCCTATAGAGCTATTTGATGGCAAACGTCGATGCTAACGATCCACAAACAATTGATGACCTAAAGAAGAATATTATTAATTGTATTCAAGATATTGAGCCGCATTTATGCCAGAATTTCATCGAAAATTTTGATAAAAGAATGGAAGCTTGCCGTACAGCAGCAGGAGGTCACTTGCAAGACATTTCCATTACTAAACCGGACCCTTTGTACTTGTGCGAGCACAACCAAGTTACCAATTAAATTTTGAGTGGACTGTATTCTTTTCACCGCGTTTTAATAAAATGAAACAAATTCAAATAAAACGTAATTACATAAATAATTTCAACGACAAACTTTATTTAATTTATATTTAATATTTTTTGATTTAATTTAGAACGAGAATTTATTTTATCACATTTACTAATAATTTAATTTAATGGCGACTCTTGGTTGTGTGTGCACATAAAAACTATTTACGACAGCTTCAACTTTTACTTTTTTCGTTCCTTTTGTACACAACATCGTGTTTTAACAATTATATTACTCTCTTTCCTTGCAATGTATTTATCTCTTTCATATAAAATTGAGCTACTATTCTAAAAATCTAGTACAAATATTGGTGATAGTTACAGCACAACATAAATTTTGTTTACATAATATGTCAAAATAAGAAAATATTTACACAACCAAGGTACTTTTGTTTACATTTGTTCTTAAATTATTACATTTAATTAAATATAATTTTATTACAGCTTCACGAAATGAATATCATATAATTGGTTTACATAAAGTTTACAACAAGATAAGTATAAATTATTTGTTTATAAATAAGATGAATGATAAATTTTCCTTCCTTTCAGATGCATCACATTATTTCAGCGCGCTACATATTTCCGATTCGGAATGGATAGTTGGATAGCCAACATGATTGGATCTCTTATTTATTGGGTTGTGAAACCAGTGAATCATTTTTAATAGCGCGTTAAATAGTGTAAAAATTGATTTAATAAATGAGTTTAACTTGAGTGAAGCTGAATGTGTATTCTTGACAGGGTGTTTCTATGTTACCTATATATGATTATTTGTTGCTATCGAACATACTCCCCTCCAAATTAAGTTTTAATTTTATTTTATATCAATCGTTTATGGGTAATCGAAATAATTTCGTGATTGGCCGCTTAAATGTAGTTGTTTTGGTTTGAATTGTGACCACCCGTACTAAACCGTCTGAACCTGCATGTAGTTCGATAATTCGACCTAATAACCATGTACATGGTGGTGAATTTTTATCATACAGCAACACAACATCGTTAACTTGAAGATTTCGATTTTTTTGTTGCCATTTGGTTCGCTGTTGCAATGTGTTAAGTAACATGATCGAATAGCGTTTCCAAAACGTTTGTACTATTTTCTGTGTTTGTTCCCAACGATTTAGTCTTGTTGTTTTAACCTCGTCGTAGTTAGCATGGGGTAAGGCAGTGATTGGTCCCAATATAAGAAAATGTCCCGGTGTTAACGCATCGATATGGCATGTGTCTTCGTTTGTAATGGTGCATAAGGGTCTCGAATTGAGAATTCCTTCTATTTGTATCAAAATAGTTTGTGTTTCTTCGAATGTGCGGTGAGCGTTTCCAATGAGTTTAACTAAGTGAGTTTTGACCGATTTCACAGCACGTTCCCAAATGCCACCGAAATGGGGCGAAAGTGGCGGAATAAAATGCCACACGATTCCCTTGTTGTTTGCAAATTCATTGATTTGGTTTTGAGATATTGCTGTAGCTACTGCGGAATAATACTCGTGTAGCATTCGTTTCGCTCCCACAAAATTTGATCCATTGTCTGAATAAATCTCCGTTGGTACTCCCCTCCGTCCAACAAAACGTTCTAAAGTATTTATAAAAGCTTGTGAGGTTAATGATGACGCTACTTCGATGTGTATGGCTTTCGTAGCGAAACACACAAATATTACGATAAACCCCTTGGAAAGCCTTGCGCCTCTGCCTACTTTAGATGCAAGTAGTATCGGTCCTGCGTAATCTACGCCGATTATTGAAAATGGTCGACTGGGTGTTACTCTTGCTTCTGGTAAGCAACCCATTTGTTGTGTAGATTTTAACGTAGAATATCTGTAACAAGTAACACACTTCCGAGTTAAGTTTCGACACATTTCTCGCACTCCCAAAATCCAATATCTTTGTCTTGATAAAGCAGTTAAAAGCGAAGGTCCTGGGTGTAAATGTTTTTTATGTAAATGGTTGAGTATTAAACAACTAATTTGATGATTTTTAGGGAGAATCAACGGATGCTTAATATCATACGAACATTCTGAGTTTTCTAGGCGACCTCCAACTCTTAATACATTATTCGAATCCAGAAATGGTGCCAATTGCTTTATCTTCGAATTCAATGGCACATGTTTATATTTGTTCAAGGATTTAATGTCCTCGACGAATTCAGTTTGTTGAACATACCGAATTATTGTAAGTTCTGCGTAATTTAAGTCCAACACTCTCAATTGGATTGCCGATCTAACTTTCTCTTTGAAATTATAAATGAATTTTAGAATATAAGCTGTTATACGTATTACCTTTAGCCAACTTGAACATCGTGCTAATAAACGTGATACTGGATGTGAATTGTCAGAATTAATTGCTGCATGGAATGTTTTCATTTCGTTACTACGGGCTTCTTGTACTGTTTCGAACATTACTGATTTTGTTGGCCAATTCACCTCTGCTTCAGCTAACCGTGTAGGGCCATTAAACCATAATTCGTTCTTAATCAATTTATCAGCCGGTACTCCTCTCGTTGCTAAATCCGCTGGATTTTCACTTCCTTTGACATGTCGCCACATAGCTTCTGGCATTAATGTGTGAATCGCACCTACTCGGTTGGCAATATAATTTTTCCATTTACGAGGGTGGCTGTTTAACCATGCCAAAACCACCATTGAATCGGTCCAAAGCCAAATAGGTAATTGTTGATTATCGTACGCGTATATCACTGCTTTCACGAGCTTCGCTAGCAGGTGTGCTCCACAGAGTTCTAACCGAGGTAGACTTATTTGCTTTATTGGAGCAACCTTAGATTTTGCAGTCAACAAACGTGTTAAATATTTTCCATTAAATTTAGTTCTCACATAAACTGCAGCCGAATATGCCATCTCACTGGCATCGCTGAAGCCATGCAATTGTACATCATCAGTACAATCCCCAATAAACCGAGGTATTGTTAATTGGTTTAGTGTGTGAAATTGGTTGTACAATTTCGACCATGCTTCTTGAAGGCCTGTTGTTAATGGCTCGTCCCAGGATACCTTCCGCAACCATAAGGTTTGCATAAGAATTTTAATATTTATTATAAATGGATTTAACCAGCCTAAAGGATCGAAAATCCTCGATGCGATTGACAAAATATTTCTTTTAGAGCAAGCTGTATGTGGCATGTTAGTAATTTCAAATGAAAAATTGTCTTCTTTAGGATCCCACAGTAAACCTAGTATATGTGGCATATTACCTTCTTCTCTGATTTGTGTCGTATCATTCGAATCATTCAAAGATGTGATGTTTGAATGCCATTTTCTCAATGAGAATCCGCTCTCCGAGAGCACTTGCATAATATTTCTCTTCAATTGCCAGGCCTGTTCTTCAGTTGCAGCTCCCGCTAACAAATCATCTACATAGAAATTTTTCTGTATAATATTTGATACCTCCGGATGAGTTTGCTTACAATCTTCTGATATTTGTTGTAAGACGCGGATTGCAAGAAATGGTGCTGATGAAGTTCCGTACGTTACCGTCAATAATTCGTAATGAATTATTCGATCGTTAGGATATTTGCGCCAAATGATTCGTGTGAGTGATGTATGCTTTTCGTTTACCAAAACTTGCCTATACATTTTCGCTATATCTGCGCATAAAGCTACCTTAAAACTTCGAAATCGTACTAATATTGTCCATAAAGTATCTTGCAATCTAGGTCCCACTAATAACTTTTGGTTTAATGATGTTCCGGTCGAGGTTGGAGCTGATCCGTCAAATACTACTCTCAATTTTGTCGTCGCACTTTTTTCGCGTAATACTCCATGATGTGGAAGATAGCAAATTTATTTTTCACAGCCACCCGATTCATCCTGCATTGCTCGCATGTGACCCAAATTGAGGTATTCCTGCATGAATTCTCGATACATTATTCCAAATTCTTGATTCCTACTCATCTTTCTTTCCATAGCTATTAGTCGCTGTAAGGCCATTTTATAGGATTCTCCCAATCGAGGCGAATCAGGTTTTAACGGTAATTGCACAATAAAACGCCCATCTTGATTTTTTGAATACGTCTCCTTAAAATGAGATTCGCAAGCTTTTTCTTCAGCGGTCCAAGGAATTTTATCGAGCATTTCTTCCTGTTCCCAGAATTTTTGTAGCGTTTGATCCAGACTGTATTCATCAATAATGGTCATATGGAAGCTATGTCGACCTGTCAATTGTTCGTTATTACTACTAATTGACATTCCCGCAATTACATATCCAAAGATTGTTTATTGGGCGATAAGATTTTTGGTCACTTGGATTTGGTTCGGCTTGAGGATATGGAAGAAGTAGTCTGCTCCTAATAGGATGTCTATTTCACTTTTCTCACTAAATTTTGGATCGCTTAGTGGACAATTTGAGAAATGTTTAATTTCACTGATACTGATTTCACTATTCGCCGTTAACGTCGTAATTTTAGGAAGTACGAACACTTTTATTTTTAGACTTTCACTCATTTCAAATCGTGAATGAATTGTGAGTGATGTACTTCCCATGGTTGTGACATTGGACGTGGCAATTCCTTCTATACGTAGACGACAACTGTTAAGACTTAGATTTAACCTGTGTGCACAAGATTTGGAGATAAACGAGGCTTGTGACCCTGAATCTAGAAGTACTCTGCAAAAACTAATATGTCCAATTGGATTTTTCACTCTCACTACAGCAGTTGGAAGGATAGCACTTCCAATATTGCTTGTATTAACGATAATTGATCCTGATGAAACGGTGCTTGCTTCTGGTTGATTAGATACTGATTTACGCGATATTTCCGTGCCAACTGTAACAGTATTAACAACTGGGGTGGTATCGTGCAAAAGAGTATGATGTCGACGAGCGCACTTTAAACAACTCAATTTGCTTAGACAATTAAAAGCTCGATGTCGATCTGATAAACAATTAAAACAAAGGTGAAGCTTTGCTACCAATTCACGACGATCACTTGGATTCATGCTTTTAAATTTGTCACAATGGCATAAACGATGTGGACCCTTGCAGTGTAAACATTTTGCGGGAATAGACGATACTGGTTCCAATTGATGAGATTTAATTGCACTAGCTTTCGACGAACTTTGCTTCACAGGTGCACATGATTCTAGTGCATCACATATATCTGTCACTTAGAAATTTTGAAAATTCTTCATATGAAGGGTAATCTTTATCTACCGTTTTATGCGCCCAGGCCTCTCTTGTATCTGGATCAGTTTTATTCAAAAGAATGTAGATGAGCCACGGATCACGTTTTGTGGCCTCCCCGCCTAACGCCGTTATCCCTCTATTTACCTCGTCCGATCCATTGTACAGCTGTCGCAGTTTTTTAACAGATGATTGTTGCATGGCTGGTTGCTCCATAAACGATCTGATCAAAGAACTTAAGACGAGTTTCCCCTTGTCGTATCTTTCACATATTTTTTCCCATGCTTGAATATAATTAGCATCAGAAACCGTTATGTGCTTTATTAATTCGGCCGCTTCACCATCTAATTGACCCTTCAAATACTGGAACTTCTGTACATCGCTGAATCCCAATTTGTTATGGACAGATGCCACAAATATATCCTTGAAACTTGGAAAGTCTTCGTAGTTCCCTGAGAATTTAGGTAACCGTAACGTCGGCAATCGAATAGAACAATGAGGCTCTTCAGTTGTGTTCTGAATAGTTTGATTTAAGGACGATGTGTATGATGATGATAGCGTAGCTAAAAACTCGTTTTGTTCGCGTAACAATCGAGACATCATCCCCTCAACTTGACTGCGCTCCTGATCGATTTTCTCCTTCTGAACTGATTGCAGAAATTTGGCCTTAACATTGAAATACTTAGTTTCATATTCAGCTAGCTCTGATTGAACCTCATGTTTTGCTAATATAGTTTCGCACTCCATAAACTCAGAAAACGCCCGCTCTAAATATTCTAGTCTCATCGCAATCTCAGTTTGCGGCGTTTTATCTGTGATTCTGTCTGCGAAGGTCACTAATCGGGTTATGCTGCTTTTTGCTAGTCCACGTTTAGCAGTAAACTCTTTAACCTCCTTATCTGACATTCTAACAGAATATTTTCTCCCTTTATTTTTTTTTTTGTTTAACTAAGTATAACGTCGACAAATATTTCACTAACTTTTGATTTTGGTATGCAGCCTATACACAATACAACCTCAAGTAAACTAATTTGATTCTTGCTAAATCAACCGCAACGATTATGGATACACTATTCAATACGCTAAAATAATACTTGATGATTCTTGGTTTCACTTACCACTTTTGTTTCTGTGTTTTGCATCAGGATCCTTGCTGCAATTTTAATCACTGGATATGCCACTCCCTCGCTGGAGTTCAATTTCTGAGATTCACACCCGGAATTCAAACTCAATAATAATACCTTCTCACTGGAATCCAATTACCAAAATCTACTATATATGTCACTCCCTCGCTGGAATTTAAATTCCGAGTTTCCTACCCGGAATTCAAACTGAATAATGTCACCTCACTGGAATTCAAATTCCAAAAATTCACTGTAAATGACACTCCCTCGCTGGAGTTCAAATTCCGATATTCACACCCGGAATTCAAACTCAATATATTTATGATATCTTTCTTCGCTTGAATGATATTCACGAAAATGGCGTCTTATCGTCTTCGACCAACAATGGCGTCACCTCGTGTTGTTCAATGAATGATTATGCATATACGCAATTACTGTAAATTTTGGCTTCACTCTGTCGAGAATGCCGTATATTTCACTTCGCTGTTCTTTGTAGTACCGCAGATCCGGCTCGAAGGACCAAAATTATGTGCGAGCACAACCAAGTTACCAATTAAATTTTGAGTGGACTGTATTCTTTTCACCGCGTTTTAATAAAATGAAACAAATTCAAATAAAACGTAATTACATAAATAATTTCAACGACAAACTTTATTTAATTTATATTTAATATTTTTTGATTTAATTTAGAACGAGAATTTATTTTATCACATTTACTAATAATTTAATTTAATGGCGACTCTTGGTTGTGTGTGCACATAAAAACTATTTACGACAGCTTCAACTTTTACTTTTTTCGTTCCTTTTGTACACAACATCGTGTTTTAACAATTATATTACTCTCTTTCCTTGCAATGTATTTATCTCTTTCATATAAAATTGAGCTACTATTCTAAAAATCTAGTACAAATATTGGTGATAGTTACAGCACAACATAAATTTTGTTTACATAATATGTCAAAATAAGAAAATATTTACACAACCAAGGTACTTCATTCTTTCTCGAAACTTTATTGTGTGAGCGTCTCATTTTAGTGAAGTGTTATAAATTTTACAATTTTCTTTTAATTTTAATTAATTTGTTTTTTATTTAATTATATCTTATAGTTTATTTTGATTTGTTTATTTTTATCAGTCGGGTAAGTCTTTTCATAGTCTTTTTCTATCCACAAAATAATAAATCCACGTAACACAAGCAAGGAGGGACAAAGTACGCAGTACTTTGTACCTCCAACATTTACTTCTACTGATTTCTCAGATTCCGAAGATGAAATAAATACTAAAAAATCAAAAATTGTTTTCAATAATGAAATAATAGTAAACGGTGAATTTGATAAAAATCCCAATATGTTAAATAAAAGGAAAATTAATAATAATAATAATAATAATAATAATAAAACTCACGTCGCAGTTTCAAAAAATACAGTAACAACTCCTACATCATCTTCAACTTTATCTGTTGATTCATCGAATAACTCAAATATGCCGTCAGTTACTGCTGAAAAAATTAATCTATATAACCGTTCAGATAATGGCCCATTTACAGTATTTATCAGTAAAGAAAATTTAAATCTCGTTTTTTTAGCTAAAGCCCTTAAAATAAATAATTTTAAAAATGTCAAGGAAATCTCTAGCGTTAGCAAAAATGTTGCTAAAGTTATTTTTAGTAATTTTGAAGACGCAAATAATTGTGTTAAATCAGATATTTTTAAAAAATTTGATAATTATACTACATACATTCCTAAAAATTTCACTTCTTCTATTGGTTTAATCAGGAACATTCCTATTGGGCTTTCTAATGAAGAAATACAAGAAAATATTAGATCCAAATACCCTATTTCTAAAGTAGAAAGAATGACTAAATGGAATAGTGCCACTAAAACAGCTGAGGAAATTGAATTGGTTAAACTTACTTTTGAGTCTGGAACTATTCCTTTCAACGTCACTTTATATGATAATCTTTTATTGAAGGTAGAATATTATATACCTAATCCTCTTTTTTGTAAAAAATGTCTAAATTATGGACATACAATTTCCAAATGCAAATCTAAAATTATTAGATGCCTAACGTGTGCTAATACTATAGAAGACGAACAAAAACACGTTTGTGACATGAAATTTTCTTGTAAATTTTGTGGAACGGGTCATGTTACTAATTTTTTCAGATGTAATGAACGATATAGGCAGAAACAAATTAGGGAACATATGATTTTAAATAAAACTAGTTTCAGAGAATCCAAAAGCCACCTTTATGGTAGCCAACAAAAAGTCCCTAAACAAATAGATTTCGCTAATGATATCTGTGTTGAGAATCAAGCCTGGAAAAATAACTTAATGAATTCTGATGCTAGAAAAATTCAAATCCTAAATAAATTAGTAAACGAATTAAAAAATCAATTAAACGAAAGAGATTCTATTTTTAATGATGTCAAATCACTTTTAAATAATTCCGATGACTTCAATAAAAATCCAGCTAATTTAGACTCACTTAAAATTAAATTAAATAAATTTATTAAAACATAAACTTTTTCTTTTTCCAGTTTTTTATTTTTCATTTTATTCTTCCATTATGTTACCTTTAAAAATTTTACAAATTAACATTCGTAGTTTAAATAGTAATAAAGATCTATTATATCATTATATACAATCCAATCATATTGATATCGTTATTTTATCTGAAACCTGGACAAATCCAAATAGTAATTTGACTTTTAACAATTATAATCTTATTACTGATGATAGACCAGATGGTTTTGGCGGAGTAGGCTTTTTAATACATAAAAAAATTTCTTGGAGAATTATTGATTTAAATTTTCATTACATCCGTTTTCAAGCTTTCAAAATTAACCTCAAATTTAAAAACATTAATTTTAATATCTTATCTTTTTATAATAATTCTGTTATTAGACCTCAGGAAATCGTTAATGAATTTGAACATCTTATAACTCAGAATCTAGATAACTGTTTAATAGCTGGAGACATAAATATTCATAATAGTCTTTGGGATAGTTCATTGTCCCCTACTCACGACAGGGTGGGTGATAAGATTGCAGATATTATCACTGCTAATAATGTCTTTTTATTAAACGACGGATCTCATACAAGGCAAGATTTTTTCAGAAATAATTCTGCAGCACTAGACATTACTTTGTGCTCAATCAATCTAATTGAAAAACTATCATGGAAAGTAGATCCCATTAATTTAGGAAGTGACCATCTCCCAATACTTATTGACTTTAAACTAAATTATTATCAAAAAAAACAAATCACAAACTGGTCAAAAGTATTGAAAGACTTTGATCTAAATTCTATTAATGATAAATGCAATATTGAAGAACACCTAGAAAAATTAATTTCTGAAAATACTTCTATTATTACAAGTAAAAATACTTTTAAACCTAAACCTTGGTGGAACGATCTTATACAAAGACTATGGAACATAAAAAAACACAAACAACTCATTTATAATTTAAACAAAAACCTTTTTACCGCTATTGAACTAAAAAAATCTATACAAAAACTTAAATTAACAATTAGAAGAGAAAAGAAAAAATCTTGGAATATTTTTTTAACAAGCATCAATCACAAAACTAATAATTCTGATCTCTGGAACAACATCAATAAAATTAAAAATAAAAAACAGTCTAACTACAGAATCCTAGAAGATCCCACACTTGCTACTAATTTTATAAATTACAATTTTCCTTTCTCCTTTGAATCCCCTCATAATCTCTCTAATAACTTCAATCCTACTATTAATCCTGCGGAATTTAATAACATTGAAATTCTTGATATTATTAAAAATTCAAATAATACTGCTCCAGGATATGATAAAGTCTCATATAAAATCATCAAACAATTAGTATCCTCTAATCCTAACCTAATCAATACTATTACAAATTATTTCAACAACATCTGGCAAAATCAAATTTACCCTACAAAATGGAAAACGTCATACACAATCGCCATTTTGAAAAAGGGGAGGGATGATAGAAATATTATTAACTACCGTCCTATTTGTCTGTTACCTATTTTTTCAAAAATTTTCAATAAACTCATTTTAAAACGAATTAATGATCATCTAATCTCCAATAATATTCTTAATTATTACAATTTTGGTTTTAGAAAAAATAAAAATATTACTGACTATTTTGTAGAAATGTTTAATTTCATCATCTCCCTCAAACAACAACAAAAAAAAATTGTTTTAGTTAACATTGACATTTCCAAGGCTTTTGATAATGTAGATAAAAATATTTTATTAAACACCTTTAAAAACTTCAACTTCCCCATTAACATTACACATTGGATTTCTCAATTTCTTACAAATAGAATTATATCTATTCAAAATATCAATCAAACTTCCATTCATTACACTAATAAAGGCATTCCTCAGGGTAGCTGTTTGAGTCCTACCCTTTTTAATATCTATACCACTTCTTTACACGACATCAATAACCCCGATACAAAAATTTTCCAATATGCCGATGATATTTGCATTGTAATTTCTGCCGATAATCATGATAACTTACAATTAATAACAGATTCTACTTTACTCTCATTAACTAATAAATTACAATCTTTAAAACTACAAATTAACACTGATAAATCTCATTTTTTAAGACTATTCACTAATAAAAATAATTCCAAATCTCTAAATTTAAAAATTAATAATATCTACATAAAAGAAAGAGTGACTACTAAGATACTGGGTACAACCTTAACAAATAGACTTTCATTATCAATTCATTACACAAACTTAAAAGCAAATATTTCCAACTCCATTAATTTACTTAAAACTCTCACCCATTTTAATGGAGGTGTAAATCCTGAAACAATGATCAATATTTTTAAAGCAATAGTTAAATCTAAACTTGAATACACATATGTTTTTACAGACACTAAATATAAAAAAGATATTAATATCTGTCAATCTATTAAAAATGCTTGTCTGAGAGCTTGTCTAGGCTTCTTAAGAACTACTCCAATTCCAGCTATTTTATCTGAATCTCTAGAAACATCTTCAGATCTAGATTTTATTAAAAAATCACTAATTTACATTTCAAAAAATCTATATAATAATTCCAAAATCGGTAACGACATTAAAAACAATAGATCTCTTCATAAACTTAACGACTTATATTCTAATTATACTTTTCTTTCCAAAATTAAACCTTTTCACATAAAAAAAACGTCTCCCACTAATTTTAGCATCATAACAAATATTGAGGGAATCACAAACAAAAATTTTATAAACCACTCTGAACAATATGCATTATCTATGGCTGAATTTAATAAATATAATAATTTCGCAAAAATTTACACAGATGGCTCTATAATTAACAATAAACCAGGAATTGGAATTTTTGTTGAGGATAAAAATTGGAAATTTTCCATTCAACTAAAAAACCCTACTTATATTAAAAATATTGAAACCATTGCTATTAAAATTGGAATTACTATATCTCTAATCATCAAAAACAATAATATTATCATTATTACTGACTCCCAAAGTTCTTGTATTTCATTAAAAACGGCTCTATTACACTTTACAAATAGACACTACGAAAATCAAATTATTGATACTATCGGCCATAACCAAATTAAAAATTTTGTCATTCATTGGTTCCCGGGTCATTGTGGCTTAAAAGGAAATACTATAGCAGATAGTTTAGCAAAAAAAGCAGTTTTTTCTCCTACTCACTTTCTTGATAATGAACCAACTCTCACAGACCTATTTAACGATATCTCCAGATCTATAAATAATAAGTGGAAGGAAAACTACACTTTAATGTGTAATTCATCCGGCCACTTTTATAAACAAATTTGCCCTTCTCCAAGATCATCTTTCCTATTTAAAAACTCTAATTTTACATCCTGCCAAACCAGGCTAATTTACAGATTAATCTCTGGTCATACAGTTAACAAGAAATTTAAATTCCTTTTGGGACTTGAATCTACATCTAATTGTGAGATTTGTAACACCGTTGAAGATAACGAACATATTATTAACGATTGTGTCATATATAATAATATAAGAAATAATTTCCCACTTTTATACAGAAAATCCTTATTAGATATCTTAAAGGACCAAAAAATGGATGAATATAAAATATTGTGTGATTTTGTGGATAGAATAAATTATAAACTATGAATTAAGACTACATTTAATTTTTATTGACTTTTTCACACAATGATTTTTCTTTGGAATCATTTCATTTTATTTTATTTTATTATAATATTAAGATTTATGAATATTATATAATTTAATTCTAAATTTAAAAAAAAAAAAAAAAAAAAAAAAAAAAAAAATAAAAAATTTAAAAAAAAAAAAAAAATCAAAAAAAAAAAAAAAAAAAAAAAAAAAAAATTAAAAAAAAAAAAAAATAAAAAATTATGAATTAATGAATTATAAATGTATAATTTAATTTTTAAAACTTTTATTTTTATATGTATCCTTCATCTTCTCTCTAATATTTCTTTATTTATTAACTTTCATTTAATCTAATTTAATTATCAAACTTTGTTTTATATAATTATGCTTTTATTTTATTATTTAATTTTTAATCTAATTTGTTTTTGTACACTTTATTCAACCCTCCAGAACCTCCCCTGAGTGGTCTCTGGAAATTTTGGGCTGTTTCTCAACTCACTGGTCTTATGGATTGAAAGATCTGACCTGAGCAAATTTAAAAAACAAACAAACAAACAAAACCAAGGTACTTTTGTTTACATTTGTTCTTAAATTATTACATTTAATTAAATATAATTTTATTACAGCTTCACGAAATGAATATCATATAATTGGTTTACATAAAGTTTACAACAAGATAAGTATAAATTATTTGTTTATAAATAAGATGAATGATAAATTTTCCTTCCTTTCAGATGCATCACATTATTTCAGCGCGCTACATATTTCCGATTCGGAATGGATAGTTGGATAGCCAACATGATTGGATCTCTTATTTATTGGGTTGTGAAACCAGTGAATCATTTTTAATAGCGCGTTAAATAGTGTAAAAATTGATTTAATAAATGAGTTTAACTTGAGTGAAGCTGAATGTGTATTCTTGACAGGGTGTTTCTATGTTACCTATATATGATTATTTGTTGCTATCGAACAGTACTATCATTTGAAATAGAAATGTAGATACTTAATTTATGGGTTTTATTAAAAATTTAAAAATTAACCTCAACATCCTTTACATATTTTCCATTTCTATTACTTTTTGTGATTTTGGATTTTTAAGGGTGGAAGATTTCACAAGATATTTTACATATGTCATGTTTTGTAGAAGTATGTGATTGAATTATTAAATATTATTAATATTATTTACGGAATAATTGTAGGAAAATAAAATATTCCCTCGAAATAATTGTAGGGAAATAAAATATTCCCTAGAATTGTAACTGATTTAGAGAGTGGTTAATTTTAAATTAAAAATATTATTGTTAAACGATGTTTGACTAAGGACGAAATTCTGTAGATACGATCAGCTAAACAATTTTTATACAATAATCCCGATGTGTACGTGAGAAGTTTGGCAAATAAGAGTAAAGTTAAGGTACTCATAAAAAACCGGGTTAATTCAGAAATGACTTGTTCTTATCAGACAACAAGATGTACGCCGTAAGAAGGAAAGATAGTATTTCGATATGTCAAACAAATTTAAATCAAATTATTTCATGTTGGAAATGATTAGTAGAAGTTAGACGCATCATTGTAGAAATTACAATGATGCGACCTCAAGGAAGTACGATCTTCCTAAACAAAGACAGAAACTGATAATGATTTGTGATAAGTTAAAAGAGAAAAGGACTAGATGAAGCATTAAAATCAAGCAAAGATAATCTGTGGACAAAATTTGATGTTGCAGAAGTTTCATTACATGCACGAAATGCCGAAAGAACTATACTGGAAGTAGTAGTATCGTTACTTTCAAAGGAGTGTGTGAACATGGTAAAATTATTTGAAAGTTCATACCAAAAATACAATATACAAACCACTTTTCATCTCTACGCAGAAGCACCTTCATCTTGTAGCCAGCACAAAAGTTTTATAAGAAAGGGTAAGCCATCTTTTAATCTTAAAAATAAATTTTTGTTTTGTTAGGAAAAAATTGAGCAGATTGACACGAAGAATATCAGGGGTTTAATCGATTTTCTGAGACAAAATGCAAAAAAACCTAGGAACGATAATTGTAGACTAACATTTGAAGACACAATGCTTCCAGGAGAAACTTAAAGAATTCAGCGGTATCGATGTCGATTTGAACGGTGATAGTATCTGTGAGATCTGCTATTAAATCATTTTAAAACAAATTTGATATGTTGTAGATGGAGGTCATTTCATAAAAAACCGGGACTACAACGGTGGTATTTGATGGTTATCCGAACTACGCGGAGCAGAGCCAAAAAGGGGAACAATAGTCAAAACTTCATCAAATATTGACCAAGAAAATAATATGACGTGTGCTAAATTCCGCGTCATTTGAGCTATTCGGCAATTTGTGCTATGTACCATTCAGAAGATTTTCGCACATCTCTGAACACATAAAAATATTTTTTCCAAACCTGATTGTAGGCTTCGCTCAACACTTAGAGGTGGTATACTTTCTAAAATGCTAATATCAACTAGTTCTAAAATCTTGTAATGATTTCGTTTCTATTGGAATTATTTTGAACTTTTGCACAAACTTCCTTGACTATATATAAAGCCAACCAATAAATTACGTTTATTATTATTAGGGTTTCTTCATAACCTGAGAACTTACATCTGATGCCGTATATCTCATTTATTTCTTTTGTTAGCAGAAAACCTATAATATCGTTGATTTCAGGCCTCCTTGCTGTTTATTATATATTCTGGATTTAAGATTGATTTGGGAACTTCAAATATTTGCGTAACATTTTTTTAGGAAGTTGATAACAATTAAAATAATATTTTCATTGTCTACGAATTTTCTACATTGTCTACTTATTGTCTACATTGTCTACGCTATTGTCGACATTTCCCTGTAGATAATTTCAAAATAGGTGTAAACGCACAACACTGCTGTTTTCATATTGTAGTTGATAAAAATTGAATGTGGCGTTCCTTTTTAATCGGGCATATTATTTTGTGGGATTTTTATTTTCGGGAATATGTTGGTATCCCATTTAGTAGACTACGGCATATTTTAGTATGACGATGAAAGCGCTAATGCGATTTTAAAATGATTTTTTTGATGAAGTTCTGGAATATGACCAAGTAAGCTGGAACTTGGCTATTTCTATTGTAGAATATACTATACCCATCCCTCGATTTACACGGTAGATTAGTTCCGCAGAAAACCGTGTAAATGGAAAATCGGGTTTTCGTGTGTAAATCGCAAAATTAAATAAAATTCTTAGTTTAAGGCAGTGCTGTAGCTCGGAGTATTTCAAGTCAGAAGAGAGTACAATACATACGAATTACAATATTTAGACATTAGACATAAATAATTGTTGGTGTTATGCTAATTACACTTACAAGTTTTTTTTTAGTTTTCGAGCCAAATTTGAATATTAAAAGAAAAATGATTTGTTTATTGGTTTAGAACTATTTATCTATTTTACTATTAAAGCGTTAAGCCCTGTATGCTGCTCGAGCTAAATAGTTTTTAACGCGGCTACAATTCAAAACGAAATTACAGATATTTTTAGATTATCGTTTTGAGATTTTTAAGTTTTTCTCGTAGGGAAGAGTATCGATCAGCGAAACCGTAAATTGTTAATGGAAAATTTATCTTAAAGTAACTTTAGCTTCGAACCCTTTTCATTTTCAAAAGCTTAATTTTGGCAGATGTCTACTGGAAATCTGGACGAAATCTAAGAAAATCGCTTTAAAAAGCAGTTCGAAGTTTCATGTTTTTTCTCAAACTTTCCACTTTACGTTCTACTTACGTTTTATTTTCAAAAAAACGTACGTATGCTTTATACTTAATTTTAACGCAACTCTGTACGATTACGATGGAACTTGACTACACATTCAAAAGTGGGTAAAGTTTAAGCCTGCATATATCGCCCATTTGGCGTCTTATTTTAAAAAAGAAATCGACACGGGCAACAATTTAGGAAAATAGTTTATAATTCACTAGGTCAGTGTGTCTGTGTAGATAGATAGTTGATAGTTTTGTGTGAACCTTATATAAGTAATCGGATAAACATAAATATTATGTTGTGGTTTGTGGAATTGGAGAATTAGAGTTTTAGAGTTCGATTGAGGTTAGGGCTTATCATCGAATGCGGCTGATTTTCCAGTAAACAAATAAATAGCTGATTTATGTCTGATGCAGATTATTTTTTAGATTTGGTATACACTTCTATTACGAATGAGCTGTGACTCAAAATAGAGTGATACAAATTTAAAAATGCAGACAAATAAAGTGAAATAAAATAAAATAGGGGCTTGCTCCACTTCATTTGAGAGTTGATCTGGGCTTTAATAAAGTCAGCCTGATAAAAAATAATCAACAGGTGGTTTCTCTCCAATCAATTGACGCCAGTCTCAGGGTCGGTGTTGGTCAGTGCTGTTGCTCTGAATACTTTAAACGGAGTACGTTTTCAGGGCAGTGTTTCTAGTTAGCAGAAGGGAGTACACACGAAATACTGTATTTTCTGTTTAAAAAAATTACGATCCAGCAAATTACACTAAAATTGTTTTTAGTTTTTGAGCCAAATTAGAATAGTAAAAGAAAAGTGATTTATTTATTGGTTTAGAGCTCTTAAAGCGTTAAACTACTATATGCTGCTCGACCTAAACAGTTTTTTTAACATGGCCACAACTCGAGGTAGTGTGACCTGGCTAAAAATGACTAAACTTGGACGAAGCCTTAAAAAACAGGATAGTTATTCAGTCTCGAAATATGTTGTATATTTGATTTAAAAAAATTACTAATAAAATTTGTTTGGTGGCGACGACTGGTTAAAAAACATGCACTTGGTGATGTCTCCTATAAAAAAGTTTTAAACTTGGTAAGTTGATTCTTAATTTGATTGTGCTTTAACTAATTCATTGATCTTTAAATGTATTGGCTAAGTCAGTTAATAAATTTCAATGGAGTTTCTTAAATAAAACAAGGCCAGAATTCAACAAATATTGCAATACACTATAATGCCACTTTGGTTATTAGAAAAAATTTTAGGAAAGTAGACTTGCCAAAGATAAATTCGTTTTTTACTTTCATAACCACTCCAGGCCTTTACTAAATTTCCAGGTTCCAGCACCAAATGGAGCACGTTATCTGCAGTTCCTAATATAAAACAGAATTATTCAACTTTGAAAATTCCTTCGGTCACTTCATTTTTGGTCGGAACACCACTAATTTTATTTTGGTTGATGCCATTTATTAGAAATATTGTTTCATCAATTTTTCTTTGTTTTTACATAGACATGTACTTAGCTAATTCAGACTATCTTCTCAGTCTCCAGTATCAAACGGATGGAACAAGCACATTTGTTGACCGATTTGAGTGATATTTGTTATCTACAATATTCTGTAAATTCTATAAATAGTCACTATTATACAACCTATTATTTCATGGCCTGACAAAATTTTCTGCCATGAGGCAGGGCTGAAATCAGATTTTTTTAAATAAAACAAGGCCAAAAATTACATTTGCCAAATTTTTTTTCCATACACGCCTCCAGCACCGAATGGAACACATGTATTTGTTCCTATAAATATAATGAGTAAACAATGGTCCTGTCATTTGGGTTGGAGTTCAAATTAAATTTTATTGTAGTTATTATTTTTCTGGTTCATCCTGAATTTTGCAGGAGGTATGGTCAACCCATTCCTACCTATATCCTACCTAGGCGAGAAGGAGAATGTCTAAATAAGACTGAAAGACAATTTATGCTGTCAGCATTTAACCTTGCTAAGCAAAAGATTTGAGAATATTGATGTCATGGCATTTTGGACGAATGAAATTTCCCATATCACGCTAGTCGCTTCTAGTCTGAAAAGGTTAAATGACTGCAGAAATTATCTTACAATATTATTTTTATATCCCTATAAAAGAGGGTCCTAGTTTAAGCTTATGGAAGGATTTGGGAGTATTGTAAGTCCAGACTTCCATACAACGTTTTAGTGCGGTAAGGGTAAATGGCCGCATAATTTTTGTATTCAGGCGGTCCTAATCTAAATATTTGGCTAAAGCAGATAAAAGTTTGAGTCATGTTTGAGTTTATCTGATGCCCCATACAGAGTGCCTTAATGTTCTTAAAAGTTGCAAAAAACTCTAAATTATCTTTTTATAAATTTTACTAACAAATCTTCAGATTCTGAAAAAAAGCATTGTGAAGTTGAAATAATTTAGTTCACAAATTTGACATATTTGAATTGATATTGTCTGCTAAAGTGACTAGCACATTACTGCAAGAAAACCTTTTTATGGGTTTTTGCCTGAGAATGACTATTACTAGTATAGCAATTATTGAAACAGTGGAGTACAGAAGTAACCACTAGGCGAGAGTAGTACAAATACTCTGATCGTACTCACTCAGACAGCACTGGGTTAAGTTTGTTTTTTTAATAATTCATTTATTTCAACGTAAAATATAAATAATAAATTAGTAATATCAAATAAAAACTTTTAAAAAAATAATTTTAATACCGTATAAATGAAGCGATGGGTGGGTGTAATTCGTTATTCGTTTGTAATTTGTTATTCATTTAATTATAAACTTCTTTACTTTAAAAAAAACTCTATAAATGTACTAATAAGGATTTCATTCCGCTTAATTCCAATTCAGAAGAAAACGGCGAGTTGAGTATGTTGATAGTATATGATTGGGTCAGGCCACAAAGCAAACCCATATTACCACCTGATTAATAAAATTATTGTGATTATCCTCTATCGGTAGTCTTCCTGTATAATTATATCATTTTTAAGAGGGCGCTTGCGCATAAATTCTAACCGTTTTATTAACTCCGTTTTATTAACTCTTTGTCCGAGCCCGGGGTCTGTTTTGTCTGTCAATCGATCACTTACTCTTCCTGGCAATTTCATGATATTTTTTTAAATACTTTATTTTATTGCAAATAAAACGAATCTTTATATTATAAAATTGCTAAGTTTAATTTTTTCATTAATTTGCCGTTAATTCTACATTCCAATAAAATAAAAACCATATATGATAACTTGATTCCGGCAATTTTTGAAATATTTAGTTTTAAGATTAACCTTGACCTCAAATGATCATTGCAGCTAACAATCACATTTTTGCATATTCTCTACTTTTTATATTCGTAAACGAGTATCATTAAAATTTATAAAATAATTCTAAAGATAATATTACCTGAACATGGCAAAAGCAATTTAAATTCCAAAAAGTATAATTTCTCTTTCAAACCTCATGGCTCGTACCTACACTCAATTTTCTAGGAATATTGCACAATCGATAATCAAACAAAAAAAAATCAAATTCACCAATACCCAAAAAATTGTGTGACTAACTAAGTCAACCAACCTATCTTACCTGTTTTACATAAGATTAAGTCTTGATTCTCATAAACCCGATCTTTCCGAATACGAACTAATGAATGAATCACAACAAATACATAAACTATAAAAGTAAATTAATAAATCATTATTTAAGTAATTTTGTGTTACCGTAAACAAATCGTTTAATCTCCAATAACGATACAGTGAATGAATTTTATGGTGAAAGAATCGTTTGGGCATGTCTTTTTCCAAAGAAAGTGTTTCTTATAATGCGGAATGTTGCGCACACTTCACTTTTGATTTCTGAATTTTTGGTTTATCGATATTTACAAAAAAAAAAATCGCATGAATTCTCGATAAAAAAAAAATTAAAAAAATTTGCAGCACGTGAAATAGATATGTAAATAGATTTGTTTTTTGTTTTTCGTTTAAGCCCATGATAAGATTATTCTTAAACCATTAAAAGTTTAAAATATACTAATTTTGTGCAACAACAATTTTTTTTTATAAATTATGGTGTGAATTAAATAATGGTGGAGTATAATGATGGATGATCTATAATCAATCAATATTCAGTACATAAACTAACAAGTAAATCATTACGAGATAATCTGGATCGTGATTGTTTTATTTGCGGTCGTTAATATGATTTCATGCTAATTAAACAGTAAACATATTGTAACCTCAAAAATGTTGCTAATTATTTAAATAAGTTAATTAAATTCATGATAATTATCATTTAAATATTATGAGGCGGCATTATTACCATGACAGACAAAATGTGCCCAATGCAATTCAAAGTGGCCCCAAAGTTATTTAAAATTCAAATTTGCTCGCGAAAATACATACCTCGAATGTATTCAATCAGAGATTGAAGGACGAAATTCAAAATGAGATCCAAAAATGGGGTTTTTCACTAACATCTCGAAAACTACACAATTTTCTAGAAACGGATCTATTCAACTGAAAGAGGTGAATATTCCCAAAAGAGAAAAAAAATGGTACTGATATTAAGACGTAGAACGATGTGCTAGTTGGTGGTGTTTCTAAAATGAGTGAGATTTTGGGCAACGTGCTTCGTGTTTAGTTTATCTCGACACTGTTACACATAATTAAAATTAAAAATTACATAATTTATTGTCGAAAATCATAGCCATTTGTGAAAAAAGCGAATTTAGAAATTTATAAATAATAACACAAGTCGAGGCGATTTTAAGACGAGAAAATCTCCTTGTTTTTCTTTTTATTCTTAACTTCCTGATTTTTTTACCATTAAAGGCCGTTCATCACAAATAAAAATATTTATTTTAAAGAATAAATAAGGTACGTAACAGCCTCAATAAACCTGGCAATAAATTTTGCCTCAATAAAATTTGCTCATCGGTTGTCGATGTACAACAGCTAAAAAGAAAGTCCGGTGATGGACTAGCAGGCGCAAGGTAGCCATAATGCATGTAACTTTTTTGCTTGGCGAAACCTATTTCATTTGAAAAAATACATTTTTTTGATAATTTTCGAGATATTGGTGAAAAGCCCCATTTTGTATCTAAATGTGCAATATTCCCATACTTCCACTCCAAGGGCGGGTGCTAATATATTTTTTTTTTAGTTCTACGACCAAATACATATCTACTTAAATTCAAAATTTAAACCTAAAACGACTTTTTCTTGGTTAAAACGACCAACTATTAATATAATGTGATATTAATTGCCGTCTTGGTTTGAACTTGAACTAAAACTTGGTTTGAAACTATTCATTCGGGAATGAAAATACACGGCACTGTTGTTGTAAAATTCCCAAAGTAAAGTGGGCGACAAGCGAAAAATTATAAACTTAAAAATTAAAAATTAACAAAACTTAAAAATGCGATAGATGTAGCATTTCTATATTCTCGCCCAGCGAAAAATTAAAATCACTTAAGAAATTAAAGGAAGTTTCGTTAAATTAGATCTGTCACTTAAAAAAAATTAGGAATGCACGATTTTGCGTCCAAACTTAAGAAATAAATGTCAAACTCAAATAAATTTTCGATGCAGTTGTTGATGTAGATACAATATTTTGTATTTCATGGCTTTTTATTTATATTAATTTATTTTAATTTTATTTTCTATGTTTAACTGAGGTATTAGTTTATTTGTTAACTACGGGGTACAGCCCGTCCTAGGAGGGATACAATTTTGTGAATCACTTTAGTTTTTTGTGAATAACTTTAGGTATGTAATGTTTTGCTAAAGATATTACACCAAATGGTGATGTCCAGCGGCCGCTGCCATAATTAGCATTTGAACATTTGATGTAAAAGTAGTTCGAGATTAAAGGCTTTTAACAAAATTTTAAATAAACCTTGAACCAAAGAGTAAGGCTGGAAACACACCGAATTAGTCAAAACGTTTTTGCTTCGAGTTCGGCAAGACGATTTCTCTAAACATAGTGCACATATAATTAAACAAATTGTTTTTAGTCAAATTATCTCGTGTTGCTTTATAGGTTGGTGTGAATTGAATTCATAGAATTCAAAATGTCGTCGGAGTCAGAGGATGATTTTGTATTATGTGCATATTATTTTATAAAGTGTAGTAAACAGCGAAATAAAGGAAAATGCTGGGTTCATCCCGTCAATAAAATACGTTCAGAAAAAAATACTTTATTTAAATTTTATAATGAATTGCGATGTGATGTTGTAGGTATATTGTATTTTAATACAATTTTTTTTGTACCACAAAAATCCTTATTAATTTGATTTATAAAACAGCGACCACGAAACGACTTCAAACACTTTTTTTTTTTAATTCAATCAGTTTTGTCTTGTGTTGCTTTGATTTGTGTCAGTGTGAATTAACACATTGATTTATGGGGTATGAACACCTTCAATCATGTTTCATTAGTCAAATTTGACTTAACACAATTTTGCTTTATTATGTGCGAATGGACTCATAAAGCACAACACAATGTTTGCCGTTCTATGCTTTATCAAACAAAATGTTTGACGTAAAATTGTTTTGCATGATTCAGTGTGCATAGCGCTATACAATCGTATGCATTTTGGCCGCAAGTCGCTTTAAGACAAGAAAAAAACGTTTTGTCTAATTCGGTGTGTTTCCAGCCTAAGGCTTTTAAGGATGAATTGATATTTGTTAACTTGCTGTTAACTTGGTTTTGGGCGTTTTGAAAAAAATGTAATATTTCTTTTTGATCACTGCTAAGTTATTTTTACAGTGCAAAAAAAAAAAAAAAATTGAAAAAAAAAAAAATTCAAAAAAAAATCTTAGTAACCTTTGAGCGTTACACAGAAACATTACTATTTAATTATACATAGTAGTAATTTGGTAACATTTACCTAGTGTAGTTTTCCCTAAAAGATTATAAATGTGAATATTTTGTGCCCATAAACAATAATAATTTGTAATTTAATATTTTTTAATTTTGTGCCACAATAAAATTGTTACAAAATATTCAAGTTTATTTGATTAAAAGTCAGGAAAGTTTGGTTGGAAATCAAATATTGAATAATAATGGTTTCATGAAAATTCTTAAGTTTATCGCTGGTGTGAATGTCAAAAAAAATTAAGAGAAATTTGTGTCGTTGAAATTCTTTAATTTATAATTTCTCGCTGGCTGAGCCTTAAGAAAATATTTGTAGCGGTTTACTCAGTCACTCATACATTAGCGCACGCGTCTCTCTTCTCGGATTTCGACTGACAACATATCGGCTGCCGATTATTTAAAATGTCACGAATGCAATGAAGCCTTGCAGCTGCAATAGCAGCTTTTATTTTATTTAAAAAAAAAAAAATAAAAACTACAAAAGCAAAGACAGCAGAAAAAATTGGGTGAAAGATCTAAAATAGGTACAGGCTTTGCGGCCCAATTCCAGGCCTTTAACAATTAAATTTCTCGAACTAATACTTTTGTATTCAAGACCCTTTTAATGGTAAACTGTATGACCCCGCTTAATTGATTAATTGATTATCTAAAACTAGGTAAGAATTTTTAATGACCTATTAAATTTTTCAATTTTCTAACTTTCAGGAATTCTATGTTTGTATCAAATTAAGATTGCAAATTAACAGCCGAAAGTATTAAAGTAGTATTAAAATTGATAGTTGATGGTTGCTTGTTAATATTATGTTATGTTTTCAATATATGTATACACTGCCTGACAACTGTTTGGGTCCAAATATTTTTGAAATTTTTAAGGTTTTTCTTTTATTGGTACAATTAAATTAGTGACTAAATAGATTAAAAAAAACGAATCGTCGGAATTGGCGGAAATTACTTGAACATGTCAGTTTTCGACGTCAAATTTGTTGATGTAAAATTAGACCAATTAGGTGTAAATTATGATATTAATTTTAATGCTTCTAAATGAAAAAAAAAAAATCAATAAATTTGGCGCCTTTTGCGTCATAATCTGTATTTTTTCCATTTTTATTAATTACTTCAAAAATTCTGTTTGGAACAAAAGATTATTTATAACATCTCTATGAGTTGAATTTTTTTTAATTTTTTTTTCTAGATCCGTCTTATTATCATTCTGCGTTCGTCTGTCGTAAACTCTTCGAGCTGACCATCCCAAACATTTTAAATAATGTTTAGGACAGGAGATTGAGCCGGCCAGTCTAAAACTTCAATATTATATCCGCATCTTTAGTAATTCATTTTTGACAGTTAGGATGCTAAGGTCCTTATGTATATTTTTGTTTTTTACGAACCAGGGTGTCCCTGTAATCATTCTGGGAATTTTTGACTGTATTCTTTGAACAATGCCAATATTTGAATTTGAAGTTGATTGCCATAATTGACAGCCATATGACCAGATTGCATTCTAGATCAAGGGTTGAATATTTCCCCACCAACTAGTGCATTTTATCCACTTTTAATTTGATATGGCCTCGTTTCATTTCAATATGTTTTCGCCAGGTTAATCGTCGGTCTAGATGGACGTCTAGTTGCTACGTTTGCCTGAGGGGTTTGTATTCCGTTCATTGTAACCGGCGGATACGTAAGCACGTGAGTCAATTTTTCTTCATTGATCTTTATTCTCCATTTTTTTAGCCAGATTTCAATGTCATTTATATGTAGTTGCATTAAAAATTAAATATAAGGTTGGGCCAAGCACACTGCCTTGTGGTACTCCTGACAGGACGTTTTTCTCGCCCGATTTAGAGGTATTGTGTTTGACATAATATCTGCGATTTGACAAATACGACTTCATAAGTTGGTAAACTTATGGCAATTTAATATTAATTTTATAAAGCAACCCTCGTACCAAACTTTATTGAATGCTTGAGCAACATCCAAGAAAACTGCAGAGCAGTATTTCTTTTCTCGTGTGCTGATCTTATTTCTGTAGCTATTTGGTGCACTTGCTCAATGTTCCATGCTCGGCTCTAAAACCAAATTGATGATTAGGGATATTCGATAATAACTTTTCGATAGATGCATTTTCGAAGACTTTCGAGATGATTGGCAGTAGGCTTATTGGTCTATATGACGAGACCTCGCCAGGTTTTGGGATCATTTTTATACTTGACAGTTTCCAGCACTCAGGGATGAATCCTAATTCATAGATTGAATTGAATATTTGAGCTAGTCGACCAAAGGCACACTAAGGCAATTTTTTAAGAATTTCTCCTGTAATTTGATCATACCCAGGGGCTTTCTTTAATTGAGTTTCGTGAGAAATAATAAACTTTACTAGTTGCCTCTTATCTTGAATTTCCTCTCAGGTACGATTGCTACATCTGTTTGAACCACCGATAATCCAGGGTTGGAGTAAAAACACCTTCAAGATGATCAGCGAAGGTTTGAGATTTTTCATGGTCACTTTTAGCCCAGTCACCGTTGGGCAGACGAATTGGCGAGTTTGGTTGCTGAGGCCGTTTAAGGTATTTAGTGGCCTTCCACAATGAATAGTTTGTGTCAGAGTGGGGAAATAGGTGCTTAAGGTAGTTTTGCAGATAATCCATTTTGTTTCTTTGGAGTAGGCTTTGCAGTTTATTTTTGTTCTGATTAAAGTTGTATTTAGCATCAGCCGATCGATTTGTTTGCCATATGCGTCTTAAGCGGTGTTTCTCTGTTAGCAATTTTTCTATTTCAGCGGATATTATGGTATGCCTTGTATGTTTGCTATTTGGTTTAGACGAGGCTGAAATAGCTGCTTTGATCAGTAACTGCTTAAAGTTTTCCATTGCCATATTTATATCGTTTGCCGTCTCCAGTGTAGATGTCAAGTCGATATACGAACCGATGTCATCTTCAATTTCAACCTAACTAAACTTTCTTTATTAAGGTCGACACACACAGAGGTTGCTTGAATTTATTCAGTGCTATAATCATTCAGAACACAATGTCAAATCCGATTTTTTATAATGATAGCAGTTCCTCCTCCACTTCTGCCCGCAAGGGATGTTTAGTATCATAGACTTCGTAACCATTTATTCTAAAATTATGTTTATCGGTTAAATGAGTTTCAGAAACCAGCATAAGATCAATTTCGTGTTTTGCAAGAAAATGTTCTAATACTAGTTTGTGTTAGCTTATACCGTTTGCATTCCAGTGGCATATCTTCGGATAATTTATCGGAGACATTCTAGTTTCTGGATGCTTGTAGCATATTTTGCATTATTGTCATTAACTGCATCAACAGTTGCATGCAGTTATTCAGGGTAGGTTCAACATTTGAGGATTTACTACTGAGAACGCTTGCATATGTTGGTTTCCAGCCTGATGTTCTGGGCGAACGAGATTCATTCGGCGCATCCGAAGGTATTTTATTCTGCATATGCGAAGGTATAATGTTCAGTGCATCTGGTGTAGTTTTATACTATCGCCTGGGACGTGACATTTGAATAATATTTCTGTAGACTGGGCATCTTCGGTACTTTGCAGTGTGGTTTCCGCCGCAGTTGCTGCATTTCTTTACTATTGAGGAATTTTGTGGTTTCGGGCAACTATTGGCTGGATGTAGTTCACTGCATACAACGCATATGGATATCAACTTGCAATAAGTTCTTGAGTGACCATATTCTTGGCAGTTTAAACACTGAATTGGTCCGGACCGTTTATTTGGTTCTTCAACAGTTATGCGTCTATGCATGAGGTACTTTATTTTATACATATATTGGATGAATGTCTCCTTTTTTCAAAGTGCTTTCGGATAGAACCTACTCAACTTTGATCATTGGTTGCGATTACTTCAAGTGGTTCATGATTCTATATAGATATACATTCTGTATTCTAAATCCATCTTCAACAAGCGCGGCCTGCATTTCTGTTACCTGAACTTCGGCATCGATGCCTTTAATAACGACTGAAAGATCCTTTCAATAGTTTCTAATTTCTATTCTCTTCGGCGAACATTTCAAATCGGTTTTTAGCGGTACTTTTTCGACATTTGGTTTTTAACTTGTCAGCAGGTTTTCATTTTTTGGGCTATCTCTTTTCCGTTTCACAGTAATATATTGATCGATACCAGTTTGTGTCATACGTACATTACGTTTAGTGCTCTCTATAAGGCTAGTATCGCTGCTGCGCTTTCCAAGGTGTATATTCGTCGTGTCATTTACCACTTTTGGTTCCGTATTCGATAATGAATTTGTTAAATTTGATCGATGGATAGTATACTTGCGGTGTACGATTTTGTAGGCGATCTCGTTATTGAAGTACTTCTTCGGAAAGTATCGCTCGATTCCGCAAAGGTGGAGATATTGCTTGTAGAAGTATGTATATGATGTTGCGTCACTACACCACTGCAATCACTGGATCTAGGTGACTGGGAGCCCGCTTGCTTACTCCAGAGAGCCGCCGGTACTGGGTTTCCGACTCCCTGCACCGTAAAAGTTTCCTCCTCTTTGCGAAACATGGTGGTTTTTTGATCAAGCTGTCCTTCCACTAGCATTTTATACCTACTGCCAGGTAGAAAACTCAGCCGCCTCTAATATGAGGAACAGATGCTGTTTGAAGCCGCACCTCCTGGTGAACAGACGCTTCTGCTAGTTTTGTTCCGCGGGTAGTATATTATTTCCCACCTACCCGCCGGCAAGCCGGTGAGGGCATTCCCTTGTCCGCGACTTAGAGATGCGCCCGATGGGAGATCCAACAACTGCACATGGGAGCGGTTTAAATGAAAGTCAAAAATAAAAATTTGTAGCTAACTGCCAAGCGATTCCATGTAGAATGGTTGTACAATTAAATAAAAATAAAATGAGTATGAGACAAAAAACTTATATAAATACATAATACGAGTTGCCAATTTTTGCTAATTCACGAACCAAATGGCAAAATTTCTTGTAATTGGTATCATAAAGATACCTGGTCAGGCAGATATATAAATTTTCATTCTTGGCTCCCCATCACTTATAAAATTAATACTATACAAATTTTAACCCAAAAAATTATAAAGCTTTCCGATACTAAATTTCACAAACAAAATTTAAAAATTCTCAAAGATACATTAGTGCTTAACCAACATCCCGAAAAATTAATAAAAAATGTAATTTGGAAAACAAGAAATTTTCATAGAAATACGATATCTAGACCAGAAAATGAAATCACAAACTTTTTGGCCATTCCATATATAAAAAACCTTTATGAAAAAATAAAACGTCAGTTCCAAAATTATAATTTCAAAATTGTGGGATGTGCAGCAACAAGTCTAAATGGAAATATTTTTTCCAAAATTAAAGACAAGGTACCTTTAAAAAAACAATCAAATGTGGTTTACCAAGTTCGTTGTAGTTGCAACGCTACGTATACTGGTCATACAAAACAATTTTTGGAAAAAAGAATTTATCAACACAGATATGACACCAACAAAGATCTAAATTCAAATATTAGCACACTTACACGGCATCTGAAAAATTCAAATCATTCAATCAATTTAGATAACGTCAAAATTCTCGATAAACAAACCAATTTTAGGAAAAGATCGATTTTGGAAATGTTACATATTAAATCAAGTACAAATTCAATTAATATTGTGGAAGATTATGCTTATATTGGCAACTCGTATGATGTATTTATATAAGTTTTTTAGTACAACCTTTCTACATGGAATCGCTTTAGCCAAGGAAAATGTTTTTTCGAAAAAATTGTCTAGGCTTTCCGTTTCCATGAAAAATCGGTTTTTAGTAACAAATGTTTGATTGTTTTATGTCGAATTTTTATATAAAAAAGGAACTCATTTTGAAAATAATTTCATTATGCTTTTGACAATGATCCCGAATTGGGATTGAAAGCTCAAGTTTAAATCTATACAAAAATAAAAGAGCCCTATACCAAAAAAAAATAATTTGTTTAAATATAAAGAATTGGCTCATTATAAATAAAAATAACTTTCAACTAGAAATTTGATTCGCGAGTAAATGGTAAAAAACGGGGAATAGTAAGATGCGGAGAGAGTACTGTCATCAGCGCAAGAGTGAAATGGATTGAGAGTTTTGATGACATTGATAAAAATTAAAAAGAGAGTTGGATAGGAGACCGCTCCCTGAGAGGCACCAGCATTTAATGCGTAAGCTGAGGATGTCACACGAACCACCAGCATTTGAATTTTGCGACATAAACGAAAATTCAGAGAAGAGTGAATGGAGTTCCAATTGCTCCCAACTTATACAGAAAACTTTTATGCCGCGCACGATGGAAAGCCTTCGAAATGTCAAGTGGTTTAAATTGAGCCTCACCACATAGATGGTTACATCTATTGACATAATTAATTAAATCTCCAGTTGATCAGCCACGATCAAAATCGTTCTGGTAATCAGATATATAAGGTTGTGATCGTCTTGTGACGGGACAAAGGTTATGGCTATTGGGCAATAGTTGGGGGAGGGGTACGATGTCCTTTTTAAGCACTGGTTGAGTGGTTGGAAATTAGCTGTTTTCCTGGTAGATGGAAAAATCTCGTATATCTTGGTTTGGTGAAATAATGCCTTGTCATATTTTAGGGAAACATTTGTTTCCAACAGTAACACTTCCTAATTTCAAATGTATACCTTATCTGAAAGTAACCAAACGTAGCCAAGGAGTTTTAAACAGTTACAGTCGCTTTGTTAACAGTCGCTTTCCAACTATACCTCCTTTAAGTCTCGACGAAAACTTCAAGTGAAAAATATATGTTTGGCTCACCACACCGTGGTGAATATTCATATTACGGTGAACAATGTTAGACGTTTCATGACCACGTGCCAGCTGGAAATGACCTTGTGGTCGGGACATGTTATAATGTGTGTAATTTTATGCAAATAAATAATAGTAGGGTACCTGAAATTTTAGGGGATTACTACTATTTGTGGAAGAAATTTTATGAATGAGCAAATAGTTTGTAGTTTTCCAGTAATCCTATTTTTATTTATTAAGGTTATTGCGTTTTAGTAAAACTACTTTCGGAATTTTTTGGGAACCAAAAACATAGAGATTTGTACGATTCCTTAACCCTTGAGCGTTTTAATCGGTGACTCCAATAAATTGACGAACTCTATGGAATAAACAACCGCTCGTGCTGTGTGCTTTGTTCTTGTTGATGTTGTCGGTTTTTGGAGGTAGAAATGCCCTTTCACACTGCCACACATGGTTTAATTTTATGTAATTAAGTTCATTGCATGGCAAATCATTCCTGCCAGACCTCCAATCATTGCACATATTTCAAGTTCGTTCGCTATATTTTCCTACCGATGTACATAAATAACGAAGTGGTTGAAAAAATTTCCTTTACTAATTATGAGAGAAAGAAACTGTGCAGAAGTTCATAATTTTATGTAACGTGTTAAATAGTTATAAGCATTCACACGTAGACGGTAGCTTCACTGTAAGTACTGTCTGTACCGAGCAAATTTGCTGTCTAAGCACTGTATTTCTGCCTTGTCTGTAAGTACTTTATTAAGCTAGTTTTCTAGACTCCACATTATAGTATAATACGTAAGCCTCCCAAACCAAACAATGCAGCTTTAATCATTTAACTACTTGGTTTGTATTTAAAAATTTGAATTTCTATGTCAGCTTTTATTTAAAATGTTTGCTTTAAATTTCTGTAAATTTCAGAAATTAAAATTTTCATGAATTATGAATTAAAATCTAAAATATGGTAATTAAGAAATTTTGAAGGCCGAATTGTTTCTTGAATTGAATTTAAAAGTCTTGAATTAAGACTTTACGTATTTCTAGTATTCCGATTTTTATCTGGTAATGGTGATCATTCACCCAATAATCAGTTTAAAAATAATTGGATGGCTTCACAAGTTATTGCGCCTAAAGCGCATTAATAGAGAATATTAGTAAGAAATAGAAGGACAGAATCACCACGCCCGCTTGTCGAACTTATTTAAAAGTAAATTCGACCAACAATAACCTCCAATTTATCAATAACATTGAGGAAGATGGATAGCGAACGGCAACAAAATGCGTATAAATTAATAGTAAATAGGTCCGAGTAGTGTAACATCGATACAATACACCTATACGTTTTTTGTGCTTAACCAGAACTTTCTAACAACATTGCAAATTCATCGCATCATATGTCTTACAACAAATCCACATATGAAAACTTTCCCAACTACAATTTAACAAGCCAATTTCATCCTCATTCATCTTTTTGGCAACTACATTAAAAAAAATAAAATTGGCTCCAAAGCCATTGCATATTCTATCAGTTCAACAGTTTTTGCACCGCTTTGGGCGTCCAAATTCTTCCGAAAATTATGAGCTATACCACTTACCAACCAATAGCTTTAACGGTCAATTCGTATCTTGTTAATGCAAAAACTCCCATTGCATTCAACGAACATAAAAAAATTTCAAATTCCAACGATTCTCAAAATTAACGAAAATGCTTTGATCGAAACATCTTGAACACCAAAATCAGCTTTAAGCGTTATCTGTGCAAAATAAGTGACTTTACCAGGTTTACATCTTTCATTAGATGAAGTTAGACAAATGTGTGTGTGTGCGAATCGACATTTACGTCATTTTGTTTTATTGACAGCAAGCTTTAAAACTTCATCTGTAAAATTTTTGTAAGGTGTTCTTCCATTTGTCTTTTGATCAGTTGATGTGGCACGCTTTTTCCCTTATTTAAATTCTTTTCAATTGCATGATCCAAAATTGTTTGCTGAGCATTGTTTACACGCCGGTTGACCTGAACGTTCTTTGTCTTTCACTTGAAATTCAACACTTTTGAAGCTTTTAAAATAGCGTTTACAGGTATCTTGAGATGTAGCATATTCACTATAAGCTTCCCGAAGAATACGATAACTTTTAACAGCACTTCTCTTCAAAATGGAATAATGAATTAAAACTTCCCGAAAATACTCTTTTTCGAACGAACAATTATCAGTGAAACGTTGCTTCAACTTTCCGAGCAGCACTTCAAAAGGGACGAAGAAGTGGAAAATTGTATCTCTGAATGGTTTGCCTTAAAACAAAAAAAGTTCTATTTAAATAAAGCACTTTTGATGTTTCTCTAGAAATTATTGTGTTTTTTATTACAATGTCCGCATTATTAACCGGTAAACTTCCGTATAAGTAAAAATTCTTGTTAGCCAATGCTTTATACTAAATTGCGATTACTATAGACGACCACTTTGAGATAAAGAGAGGTAAATCAACCACCTACATGTTTACAACTATGCTCCAAATATTCGGATTGAAATCAAATTTCCATGATTATAGAAAGATGCGATGAACAGCCTGCTTTCTTCTACCAGGCTCCTGTACTACTGTACAGTTCGGGAACGTGCACAAGGGATGCGAAAATGCGTCTTTTAAGATCGTCTTTACTAAATCATTTTCATCTAAACTTAAAATTCATAAAGAAATTTACTAACAACACAGGTGATTATGCACTGGGCGGTTTTATGTATCGATAAGTTTTATGATCCCATGACATTATTTTTGTATACGAGAGCACTAGTGTTAAACCTTCTTCATTGGACTACCAATCTACTCATAAGTGTTCCTTCCTGGGTTGCTTCAAGCAATTTTTTGCCACCCGAGAAGCCAGCCACCGCTTCATTTAACTGATGCAATGTTATTGAACGATCTCGACTACAAAAAGTTCTAAACTACCAAGAAACAACGGTTTATTTATGAATCACTGATTTTTGCAATTATTGCTTAATTCCGTCCACGGTGGTTTCTCAAAGAGTAACCTGATACACACAAGTAAGGTATTTTTATATTATTCTAATAATATTACAATAATAATTTCTCAAGATCATCTTCATATTATTTTTTTTTTTTGCTTATAAATAACATTAAAAGCAACCAATCATCCAAGACTATACGTATGTATGTACATTCAAGATACAACTCCATTTTCAATCAACATCAGTTTCAACTGAAAATTTGTATTCCTTTCTCACACACAACACTGCACAACAAACAAATCATAAAGAAAATAAATAATCGAATATAAATATAAAGATCGATCGGTTAAGTGATCGCCTCAATGATGATGATGATCGTCATCATCATAATCATCAACATTTTCAAGATGATGTGTAACACAGTTGATTGGAATTTAAAATTTTTTTTTTGTTCTTCATCTATAAAAGTTCAAAGCAAAATCAAGAACTTAACTTGCAATACCTCTCCCGTCTTATAATTTTATTTTATTTTATTATATAGACGTAATAAACGAATACATTTAACGATCATCGTTTATGATGCTGTTTTCTTGTGTGATCTTCTTTGTTGATCATGTTAAAAAATTAAATTTATTAAAACTAGTTCTTTTGTATAAATTCATTATGAAGAATCTTCACACACGGAATAATGATACCGATGATGATGATAATCATTGTCATGACTTTATAAAAATATTTAGATGTTCATAATTTATTTGCTTTGGGGTTTCGGCCGCAAAGTTCTTTCTTTATAACTGCTACAGCCAAAATATTAATAATCAGCCCTATTAGGATTGTCGAGTCGATCGACAATCGACACGACTCTCTGTTGCCCTTTCGTTTTTCAAAACGCAACACAGAGTCTTGTTGATTGTCAATGGACTCCTCAATCATAATAAGGGTGAATATTTGAATTAGATACTACTTCCAGGATTCTTCCAGTTTTTCAGTATAATTAAAAAATTATTTTACTAAAGGCTTAGAGAAATTTGGATTTAAATTTTTAATTTAAATTTATTCTCATTTTATACTAAATTGATAAAACAATTTGGTGTAAACTAATTGTTCTTTCCGTATCTTAACACGCGATTAGTTTTGCACTGAATGTTAAATACATAGATAATTCTACACTTATTTATTGGTATGCAAACTAAAATAATTATCATAATCAACCGTAACATAACTTGGCCAAGCACTAAGAAAAATAGGAGCGGACCGCCATTCGCGTCAAAAACTAAAATCGTACCGTACACTCTTTTATAGGACCCAAGGCACAGTGCTGCGAACATTTGCTCTCTCGGTGCTTGGCTGTTCTTCAATTTTATCTTTATATTTATTTCTTTATGGCTGTTTTTATTTTGAGATTGTTTCTGGTAACTAGGGTAAATGATATGTTGTTTGAACATCTTTGTCAATTTAATTGACAATGGTGGATGAAATGATATTGATAAACATTTATTTTTTTATTTGGTCTGATGTTAATGTTGTGATTTCCTTAAAAAAAATGTCTCTGGTTAGTGCGGTTAATTATTTTGTTGATAAACAGCAGAATGGAGGGGGGGGGGATACAAAATCGGGTTAAAACCAATATGTTTACTATACTGTTGACCGCTGCCTTCTTGTGTTGAATGTGGCTGAATGAGTCTGATGTGATATACCTAAAAAAATTTGGCCAGGCTTGTTTCCTCAATTATTTCCTCTAAAACTATATTTTCTCGGTTGCTTGTTTAAGTTGAGTTTCGTTATATACATAATATTCAGCTGACCATAATTTGCACAAATATGTCAAAAGAGGGACGGCGGAACTTCTGCCAGATTTGTCAATCGAGCTCGGTTTCTACTACAAAATGAGTTTCTTTGAGGTAAAAACCCTATTTTGTTAGTTGACAGTCTGGAAAACTTCTGGTTCCGACAGGACGGAACCATATCACACAAGTCGTGCTATGTAGAATGTTTTTAAGAGAGAGGGAGAGAGAGAGAGAGAGAGAGAGAGAGGGGCAGGGAAAGAGAGAGTATTCTTGCCTGCATAATTTGAAGGGAATTGTAAAATCGACCGGCCTATCGCTCTTTCTGTGTGAATATTATGCTAACCGAAAGTTGCAGCTTCCGTAGACCAGAAAATTTATTTTTCAAATTCCTCAAAAAATATAAGATTTACAGAAAATCTATTAAGTTGAAAATATCCCATGTTAAATTTATAAGAAATTTGCTTAATAAGTTTCTCAAAATTTAAAGTGGAATTTTAATTCTATAGAGTCCTACCCGTAATATAATAGAATGTCGAGTCGCCACAGCTCAAGTTTTTTATTTATGTTTTTATATTTTTTATTTTGTACGAATTCTTTTTTCGCTCAAAATATTAACATGATAACTCACTTTTCTCGACGTTTTGAAAGTTTGTCTGGATGTCACTCTGTTATCTCGAGAACGGCTTTTTCGATTTGTTTGTTTCTTTCTCCAATCTGTTTTTATGCTGAAGGCGGAGAATTGAAAAGATTTTGAAACCTTAATCTACCAAACGAATTAACCCAAAGCCACCTCTTTATATAAATATTGACCAATTTTTTATACGGACCATATGTACATATATGCTGGTTTGAGGATTGAGTTGGGCGTTGAGTTTGGGTTGTGGTTGCAGGTTAAATTATGAGTTGAATTGAGCTGGGGTTGGATTAGTGTTTAATGAGCAGGGGGCCAATTTTTTATATTTATTGGTTTGAAGATTGAGTTGGACGTTGAGTTTGCGGTTGAGTTGCATTCCATTTGCGGGTTGAATTGGGATTGCGTTGAAATAGATGTCGGGTTGGATTAGGGTTACGTGAACAGTTGAGCAATGTTTTATACATGCTGGTTTGAGGATTGATCGGGTCGAGTTGGAGTTGAACTGGAGCTGATAGGGTTTATTGAGCAGCTCAGTTGGGGATTTATCAGGTGTGTAAATATGAAACCGGAATTTTTTAGTAAAAGTACGTATAACGGTTAAAAGTATTTTATTCAAAGTATTGCCCATTATTAGTTATACATTTTCCCATCTTTCTACCAATGGTATACCACGCCAAAACAACTTTTTCTTCTTTTGAGGCAAACTAGTTGGAGTCTGTATTAGAGAAAATATCAAATGAAGAATTTGAGCGGCATAAGACAGCGCTTGCGGCCCAAAAATCGGTGAAACCAAAACGTTTGTCGGTACAATTTTAAATTTAAATGAAATTTCGCTCCAGCAGTATCATTTTGATCGGGCGAATGGTGAGGTTGGATGCATAAGGTCTATAACAAAGGAGCAATTTATGAGTTATTTTAAGGATAGTTAACCGTTACAAACATATTTTTTCACTTACTTTGGATTAATTTATTTGTCAGGATAACATCAAGTTCAATGGTAAAAATCGTCATGCACTCTTCATATTTTGTTATATTCTGTGTTATTAATCAAATATATCAAATCAAATAGAAAAATCAAAAAAAAATCTTATTCTCAATGAATAAAATCACATAATTTTAGCACGAAAAATTAAAAATGTTGTTTGCTTTTCAAAACTTCTAGAAGGTATGATCATTTGTTGTTGGTAGTGATCACACCAAATACAGAGCATTGTCTTCCGTCAGGAACGATTTCGCCTTGCTGTCGATATCGATGGTTGTCCTGGATCAACCGAAGACTTTTGCGCTTTAGATTCTCAAAATAGGTCCATTTTTCATCACCAGTCACAATTCCAAGAGCATTCGAAGATATTCTGCTTTTCCTCAAATGATAACAAAAAATCAATGATGTCCGCAAATCGTAATATGTAAGCACAAAACTCGACATTTTTAACACGTAAAAAACATGCATTATTGTAAGAAACTTGTATGGGTCTGAATTGGATGTTGTTGACAGATGTCAAAAGAAACCAATGGCGCCGATGACGCGGTTTATCGAAAGGTACCGTTTAATGGTAAATTCCGGTTTCATATATATACACCTGGTATTTGTGTGTTGTATTGACGGTTGAATCAGAGTTAGCTTGAGTTGAGTTTATGTAAGCATGTAGTTTTTAAGACCATCTTGATTTGGGAGATGAGTTGGGTTGAGTTTGGTATTGATTTGAACTTGTGGTTGAGTTGAGTAAGAGTCAACGGTTAAATTGGAATTTTATTTGGAGATGTGTTGATAGTTGAGTTGTTAGTTAGTCGAGTAGAGTTGATTTGGTGATTGATTAGGACGTTTAGCTGAGGGTTGAGTTAAGGGCTAAATTTGTAATCGAGTTGGGGTTGATTATGGTTGGATTGGGCTTCATTTTTTCGTTCAGTTTGCAATTTATTTTGGGCATTTAGTTGACGATTGCGTTGAGGGTTGAGTTGTTCTCAAGTAGGGATTCAGTTGGGGAATTATTTGAGTTCATGTACGCATATAGTTTTCGAAATGTGTTGATTTAAGATTTGAGTTGAACGTGGAGTTTTGGGTTGAGTTAAGTATTGAGTTGGGATTGATTTGAAGGTTGAGTTGGGGCTGATTTATGGTTGGGTTTTGTGTTGGATTGAGGATTGAGTTGAGGTCGAATAAGGGTGGAATAGGGTTTGAGTTGAAGTTCAGATCGATTTGAGTGAGGGGTTCGGTTGAAAATTAATTTAGCGTCGAGTTGAGGATCTAGTGGGAAGATAGATTGAGTTGAATCAGGTTGAGTGCTAATACGCAGGTATAGAGCATTGGGATTTGGTTCGAGCTATGTTAAATTGAACTGGAGTTGGGGCTAATTAGCTTGCGTTGGAATTTAGTAAGGGGCTCGGTTGGCGAATTATTTGAGCGTTAGGTTGAGGGTTGATTTGTAGTTAAATTGGTGGTTGAGTTGAGGGTTGGGTTGATGGTTGATTTGTGACTGCATTAGGAATTGCGTTGCAATAGAGTTCTAAATCGAAGTGGAGGTTCAGCTGCTGATTGAGTTAAGAGGTTCAGTTAGAGATTGATTTGCTGGTTGATCTAATTTTCAGGACTGAAGTTTGACTGAAGTTAACATTTTTATTTCTTTATTTTTATCTATACAAAATATGAATATTTATTTTAATTCGTGTTTGTGCATGGCGGGATATCACTAATATTAATATACATACCTCAATGTATATTAACACTAGTGATATACATTTGGGTTGGTTTTGGTATTATTTATACAAGCGTGTGCTTTTGTTGTGTGAATATGTGCATTTATACGTTGTATCACGTTTCGTTTGGTATTTGACCTTTTTTTATTTAATGTAAGATGGGATTAGATTAAGTGCTCAATATACAAACCATAAAGCGGGAGAAATCTGAGTAAATTCTGAAGTTTCAGAGGTTTGCTTGTTAGCCTGAAACAGCAGGTATACAATGAATATACATGGCTGTTGAGTTCATTTTGTTTTATTGAGATATTCCTAAGTCTTATTGCTGATAGCAAATTATTTTTACATGATAAAATATATAACGAGACTTCTCTGAAGATAATAGTTCAGTCGCGTACTGGTATTTTCAAAGCTTTAATTAATGTTGAAATTCACCAGATCAACAGATCACCAAATAGCAAGATCAATTTTGGAGAAGAACTCTTTCGACTTTAGTGGCGAAACGTTCCCTTTAGCGGCAAGCGAAAAACACTCAACGATCCAAATGACTAATTAATATGAGTATGTCAATAATACACACGTATCAGGACATTACACAAAATATGAATATAAATATTCACAAAACTCATATTTATATTATGCTCTTTTACCAATACATTTACACTAACCTCAAACTCAAACATAAACAAACTGGGTCGTTGTTCTAATTGTTTAGTTGCACAATTTTTGATAATGATTTCTTATTCTTAAGATGATTTTGATTCCAATCTTACTTCAAAGTTAACAAATGACATTCTAAAAAGTTTCTAAAAGTCACAAAATTCTCAGTTACAAAAAAAAAATAAAAAATCCCCCCAAAAAAACATTTCAATGACCGCTTACGTAAATGCATTATTAAACTCTATTAATATTCTACGGATATTCTACGGATACCTTCTTCAAATTTATAACATTTGTATTCGTTCATTGGACTTTCAAACCTTTCAACCTATTAATTAAAAAAAATGCTTATATAACTTCTTAAACTTAGAATTATTTCTGTATGTAGAGAATCAATTAAGAATATTTTACAAATGATGAAAATATATACAATGACCGCGTGCATTTTTTCGATGTACGCCAATTTCGATACACCGCCTATGTTAGTTAAAGTGGATTAAGACAGATCAAATCCGGTTTTAAAAGATCAACCGCAATATTGTGTGGATATAAAAAACCTTCTTATTTAATTCTTAATGCAGATTTTTTTGTTGCCTCTGCTCATAAATTTATTTATTTTACACGATCTTGGTTTTAAACTCGTCCATACATACCATATATATGTGTACAACTAAATACGTATACCTGTATAATATTTAGATGACTTATGTAGACAATTTCTAACGATTTATATGATTTGGTTTCTTATTTAAATAAATATTAGACGAATATTTTTTTTTTAATCTTTTGTAATTTAGAATCTATTGATCGTGACTCCGCAGGCAGACGATGTTTAGTCTACAAAAAAAAATCGGTTTTTTTTTAGAATTTGGTTCTCATGGATTCTATTTTTGGTTTCATTTATTTTCATCTTTGAATTAAGACGATAATTAATAATAACAAAAATTTGCATATACATATAACTGAACATTTTGATTGAAATACCCTGTATTTACCATTATAACTAAATTAAATTTTTAATTTATGTGATAGATTAGTAATGAAAAGAGAAACGTAAATTATCAATAAAAAAAAAATATATTTCATTCGAATGCCGGTACTAATAAACTATCATTAATTCTAGTTTATGTGGGCGTCAGTTATCAAACTTTTTCGATTTTGAAATTAAACAGTTTTAGATACATTTTGAAGTGATCTAAATTCTTCATCTAACCACAACTTTTTTATTGAATTTATTTCTTATAAGATTCTTTACTGGGTGGTTCACTTCAGATGAATTTAACAACAATCTCTAAATGTGTCACGCGGTTGGTTGGTTAAATCGATGTCAACCTTACTTTCTTAAGTGCGAATCCAGTAACAGACCGATTCCACTAGCACAATTCAACTTAAATAATTGAATTAATCGAAGTGTCCACCTTTTTCTATTATTATCTTCTCGCATATTCTAGGCATTCCATTAGTTAATTTCTTAAAATAATCTTCATCTAACTTGTTCCATTCGTTCTCTAATAGTTGCCACAAATGTGCTGAGCTCGGAGGAGATCGATTTTTCACCCTTCTATCAGGATCATTATCCTGTTGCAAAATGAATCCAGGACCAATGAGATTCAGCCCACTAAGTATGGTGGAATCATGAAGAATTTTCAAATAGCCTTCCTTGTTTAGTTTATCGGTTATCCTCACAAGATTTCCGGGTTTAATGTTGGCAAAACACCTCCAACCATGACATTACCACCACCATGTTTGATAGTAGGCACTGTACATGCTTCTGAAGCCCTCTCTTCTTTTGATCGGCGTACAAACACACGTCTATTGGACCCGCAACATTTTCCCATTGGTCTGTTGTCCAGTTTTTATGCGCCTTTGCCTATTCTAGTCTATTTTTCTTATGTCGAATTGTTCGTTTTGGTTTTTTAGCAGCGTGTTGCTCCTCTTAGTCCCGCAGACAGTAGACGTCTTCTAAACGTTGTTATTTAAATGGGTGTTTCTCGCGTATCATTCAGAACTGCGGTAACTGATGAAGTTATCCTCTTAATCTGTTGTAAATTTGGGCCTACCAGATCATTTTCTATCTTCATTTTTCAAAGTTTCTTATTTTCTAGCAAGGGTGTAGTGGTTACATTTACAAGAATGTCCGAGCCTTTCTGCGATTTGACGTTCACTGTATCTTTCGTCACGTAGAGCACAAATAGCGTTTTGCTGTTCAAGCATGATTTGCTTGCATTTTGCTATATTTTCAGAAGAAAAAATACGGTCGAAGCAATACTCGAAATCTTTCAAGTACAGACCATGTTAATAACACAACCTTCGCGTATCAATGCTCAAGTGCGACTAAATAGGGTCCAAAAAATTAAAACAACCAAAAGAAAGTATAGTACGGATTAAGACATAAAACACGTGTTTTGTCAAAATCAATTAATTTGTTAAAAATTGATGAATGTGGGATGATAATCCTTTTGTTTTTTTGTAAACAATCGTAAAAGGTCGTAAAACTTAATTTTATTGTTATTTTAGAAAAAAAATATTAATTAATTTTTCTTTTTGTGATATTCTTTTAAAAAATTAAAATTTTGTAAAGTACTAGTTTCGCGCTTATCGCGCTTTGTCAACTTTTAAAACTATTCTAATTTGAGTTATTTGAGTCTCTTCTATTTATACCACTTTTACGATGATGTCGTATATTTCAATCTTTTTTACTCTGTCATTGAGCAATAATTGTAGTGTTTTTTTATTCGCTCCGGATAGCTGCTATCGAGAGCCGTCATATAAAAAGTGGCTCCCGATAGCGCTCCGTATAAATAGGTAGAGCCAAATATTTTTTATATCAAGTTTTTGGTAAACAATTGAATTAAAAATGATAGTTTGATGTTAAATAAGTTTAGTTAACCAATAAATAGCGCGTCAAATTTAAATTTAGGCGTAGTAAATGACGGCTCTCGATAGCAGCTATCCGGAGCGAATAAAAAAACACTACAAATGTATTGTTTCTGTGTCTGTATATTTCTATTTCTTCCATTCTATCATTCATTAATTGAAAAAGGTCTAAAATACAACACCAACCCGTTACAAAACCATAAACAAGAAACAAAACAATTGCTAGATATAGAAAGCACAATAATGAAAACCAAAGACGCGGACAGAGACAACATCAGAAAATGGATTGCACACAAAATTGTGAATAAGTCAGTTAACACCAATACAAATAACAGGAAAGATGAAAACAAAATCATAAAACACATTAAATCTAAATTAATTCAAAATAATGCAATAATCACAAAAGCAGATAAAGGATACAATATACAATATACAATTAATTGATCAAGATCCCACTGAGAACTACCAGAAAAATATCAATAAAGTCATAAATAGAGCAACCACAGTCTTAACAGCGCAACAAAGCAGACAATCAAAAATGATAAAACCGAAGGCACCTTTGTTAAAAGGATTATTAAAATTGCATAAAATAGAACAACCCATTAGGCCCCTAGTAAACTTCACAGTTGCACCATCTTACAACATAGCAAAAATAGCAAATAAATGGCTAGCAGAAAATATCCAGTTTGAAAATAGTTTCTCAATTAAAAATAACATGGACCTAGTGAATAAAATAAAATCGATAAACTTCTCACACAATGCAAAATTTGCATCATTCGACATAACCAATATGTATACCAACATCCCAGTAACTGAAACACTCAATATAACCAAAACACTACTAGAACGAAACAATATAAACAAAACGAAAATCGAAGAAATACTTAACATCTTAAAAGAAATAACAAATCAAAATTATTTCGAACACAACAAAAAATTGTTCAAACAGGGCGACGGTTTAGCAATGGGAAATCCACTTTCCAACACACTATCAGAGATATTCCTAAACCCCTATGAAAAAAAGTATATATTTGGTTCTACCAACACTCTTAAAAAGAACATCATTTACTGGTATCGTTATGTTGATGACATCATAATTCTATTCGTACACAAAGGCAACTAACCGGCTTACATAATTTTCTAAACAGCATCCACAACAAACTAAAATTTACAATAGAAGTAGAAGAATACAATAAAATCAATTTTCTGGATTTAACAATATCACGGGAACATAATGCTCAGACATTCAAAATTTTTAGAAAAATAACACAAACCGACCATACAATAAACAACACATCATATCATCCATTCCAATACAAGGCTGCAGCTTATCAACATATGATTTGCAGACTCAATAATATTCCATTATCACAAGAAAATTATCAAGAAGGACTGAGTACTACAAAACAAATAGCATACAATAACGGGTTTCCCTCCAACTTGATTGATCAAGTAAACAGAAAATATATAAGAAAACAGTAACGCAACAATTTATCTACTCTCTTCGAACAAAATAGGAATATAGACAGAGAAAATCAAAAATATGTGGTAACAGAATACAACAAAACATATTGTAACATAATCAAACAACCAATAAAGCAGGCTGGATATATTTTAGCATACAAAACGACTAATAAACTACAACAGAAAATTAACACCAACACCAATACAAACACTGATTCAGGAGTGTACAAGCAATGCCACTACATAAATAGCCGTGACATCAGTCTAAAAAGTCAAACCACTAATATAAAGAGGGGAATAAAGATTTTTATTTTCCTATGAAACGTAAACAAAATACTATGGGATTTTCAAATACATTTTTTTATATCGTCTCTATTTTCAATTTAAATAAATATTTTTATTTACAAATATAAATAATTTGATATCAAATATATTGAAATGTAAATTGTGAACAATTTTGATTGAAATTAATAATCATTTATTAAGTAATTTTGCATTTTTATAAAAATATTTGTTTCGGCATGCTTCGTGTTCCTCTAATCTTAATAAATTTATTAAGATTAGAGGAACACGAAGCATGCCGAAACAAATATTTTTATAAAAATGCAAAATTACTTAATAAATGATTATTAATTTCAATCAAAATTGTTCACAATTTACATTTCAATATATTTGATATCAAATTATTTATATTTGTAAATAAAAATATTTATTTAAATTGAAAATAGAGACGATATAAAAAAATGTGTTTGAAAATCCCATAGTATTTTGTTTACGTTTCATAGGAAAATAAAAATCTTTATCCCCTTAACACATACTACCACACATTTTTGTGTCATGGCTTTTTATGTAGTGGCGTTGGTACAAGTTAACTTGTAACGACTGTAACATGTACTATATTGGGCAAACAGAGCGATCATTCGATAGACGTTTCAAAGAGCATCCACAAGAAATTGGAAAACAAAACATACGATCCAATTTTGCAGCTCATCTAACCGAAGCAAATCATACATATACAGATAAAAACACCAATATGCACATACTCCACAAATTAAGAAAAGGACAAACACTGGATAGAATGGGAGAAATAGAAATATACAGACACAGAAACAATACATTATTGCTCAATGACAGAGTAAAAAAGAATGAAATATACGACATCATCGTAAAAAGTGGTATAAATAGAAGAGATTCAAATAACTCAAATTAGAATAGTTTTAAAAGTTGACAAAGCGCGATAAGCGCGAAACTTGTACTTTACAAAATTTTAATTTTTTAAAAGAATATCACAAAAAAAAAATTAAACTATACATTTTTGTTAATAAAAATAAAAAAGTCTTTTAAGATAAAAATATTTTTTCTATATTTTTTCTAAATAAAATAACATGATTTAAGTGATATTACGAGTAGCTATATCGCAAAATGGCAAAACAACTTAATTTTATTGCTAATTTTTACCGCATATAATCGGAAGTCTTTTGTTTTGTTTGAAAACAAATGTGCTTCCAAACTTTTGGACGGTAGTGTACTTATCTAATGTTGTGATCCTGGAGATGGTGCTATTAGGATAAATAATACACCAAGGATTACTGACCGTATACTTTATTTTTGGTTCGGTGTGTAATTTGTCGTGGTGAAAATCCTTCTGCTGTTTTTCCATATGACATCTGCCAGGCGGGGTATGTCACGGCTTGCTAGGATAAAGCCGTTTAGACTGTCATCGTAAAACTTCTCCCCGTTTTAAGATGCTGTTTACAAACAGCTGAAATTCTTATTTGAATGATTGTGATATGGATGATTATAATGATTACAATTGTTTCGGATGTGAATAAAAATAAAAGGAAATGGAAAATGTTTAGCGCACGTAGTCTCCGAGATAGGCGGGTGAAACTCCAGCTGTAACTCGGTGAGTTCTTCGTGGAACTTACTCCTGGGGCGCTGGCAAGTCTTCTTGTAGATCGTCCAGTGAGTCTTGCAATGAGTCATCTTCTTGTAATTTCTTTTTCTCCTCCTCGGGTTCTGGGATGATTTCGGGCTCAATCTCCTTCTTTTCTGTGACCTGGATGTCACAACTAGCCATAACTGAGTTGTGGCTATCGTCGAGTACATGTAGCGTTTTTTTACCTGATTTGCTTGAGCAATGATCTGTCGTACATTGGTTTGCACCTTGTAATTGACCGTTCCCATTTTACACACGACTTCTCCTGAAACCCAGCGCTACTGGTTGTTGCTTAAGTGGGTTTTAACGAAAAGATTGTCGCCTATCTAAAATGTCTTTTCTTTAGGACCGTGATGAGTGTTGAACTGTGGCCAAGAAATTCGAGTTCTTTCTGACGAAAACAACACTTATCGATTTTGAGGTGGAAGCCGTTCTCCTGAATGCGGCTTAAAACTTCGCACAGATTCTTCGGTTCCTCACACAATGAAGTCGTCGATGAACGGGAAAGCGCCCTTTGCTCCGCTCATCATAGTGCTCACAAGTCTTTGGAAGATTCCCGGTGCTGGCTTGACCCCTAGCTGCATCCGATTGACTTGGAAAAATCCACAGTGAGTGTTGATGGTCATCAGCTTTATTGAGTCGTCGTCCAGCTCGGCTTGAAGGAACGCATCTGAAAGGTCGATTTTGCTGAAGTTTGAATGGCGATAGCTGAGCAAAAATCTCGTCAGGCGTTGACAGTGGAAATTGTTCAGGTTCAAGCGAGTCGTTTAAGCCAGTTGAGTAGTCGGCGCAGATTCTAACGCGTCCATCCTTCTTCTTGACAGGGATGATTGGTGCGGCGTCTGCTGAGTATCGCACGGAGCTAATCACGTTCAAGAGCTGCAACCGTTTGATTTCGTTCTCGATATGCTCCATAGCGGCAAACGGAACTGGACAGCTGTTGCGGAAAATTGGTTTTGCACTTGGTTTGAGCGTCAGCGATTACATTACGATAAAAAATTATTTGTTGAATTACAAAAGCCAAAAGCATTTATTTACTATAATAAAACCGATAGTGGCGTCGATGGAATGTACCAAATGTTCAGCCAATTTACGACAAAAAGACGAACAAAGAGATGGACTTTGGCATTCTTTTATAACATAATTGACATTATGGGATTTATAAATAAAAAACAGCTAACTTGATTTTTAAGTATATTTTATTGAAAAAACTTTTCCTTATAGTAACAATGTTTTTAAAATTTATTAGTAGAAAATTAATTTCGGAATTATTCCTTCATCAGTTCTTTTTTCAACTATTATAATTTCTTAAAACTATCCTGCTTATACATATGTATATGTTTTATAAATGTTTTTAATTTAACTCCTCCTATTTTTTTGAGATGATGTGTTCGTATATTTTATTATTTTTAGTGTTTATTCTGTCATTTAGTAAGTTATTATTGTCTTTGTTTTTGTAAATTTCTAATTCCTCTATTCTGTCTAATATTTGTCCTTTTCTGAGTCTGTGTAAAATTGTTAGGTTGGAATTGAAATCTGTGTATGTATGTTTCTCTGATTTTAAGTGTTGTGCGTAATTGGATTTTGGTTCTGTTTTATGAATGTCACTAATATGTATGTTCTTTAAATCTTTTTTCGAATGATCGACCTGTTTGTCCAATATAGAATTTTGGGCAATCATTGCATTTTATTTGATAGATTCCAGTGTCTGTTGGTGGTTTGTATTTTATGATTTTTAGTTTTTGGTCTATTTTATTGTTGTTTTTGTATGCTACTTTGTAACCAAATCTGTTGAATGTTTTGTATAGTATGATGCAGGTGTTTTTGTTGTATTCTACACTGACGTATTTTTCGTTTTCACTGTTGTTAATTTTGGTTAATGTGGTCATGAGTTTTTGGTATTGTTTAGTTTTTATTTTGTTGTTGATCTTGTCAATTAGATTATTTTTGTATCCGTTTGTGTTGGCTATGTGCTTTATGATATTAAGTTCCTCGTCATAGTCTTTTTTATCCATTGGTACATTGTTTAATCCGTTTATCATGTGGTTGTAAGCTGCTATTTTGTATTGGTAAGGATGGTGTGAATCGTTATGTATTGTGTGATCAGTTTGTGTTGGTTTTCTATATATTTTAAATGAATGTTTCGAGTTGTCATTTTCTATAGTGAGATCTAGAAAATTTATTTGTTTATCTGTTTCAGTTTCTAATGTGAATTTTATTGATGGTTCTTTGTTATTTAAATATTGGTGAAATTTGTTTAGTTGTCTTACCGAACCGTTAAATAAAATAATGATGTCATCGACGTACCTGTGCCAGTAAATAATATTTGACCGGTATTTATTGTTTTCATTTATTATATGCTTGTTTTCGTATTCGTTTAAATATATATCTGCTAATGTACCAGAAAGTGGGCTTCCCATTGGTAAACCTTCCGTTTGCATGTAATTATTATGGGATTGTCGATTTTTAACCATTACAAAACACAGATGCTCGCAGGAAATTTTTGTTTTCTCTTTCAGAAACTCTAGTTCGTCCGCAAATAGAAGCTCGCTGTAACAATCCTCAAGTAATAAAACAGTTTTTGTTCCGATCAGCAATAGAAGCATTTCTCGGTGGCCATTTATTTCGCAATGCCATGGAATTAAGTGATAGACGAAAATGGGCAAGGATTCCAATCGGTGCTTTAGTTGTTTAGGCAGCGATAACGGTGTGTTTACATGCAGAGCAAAATGGGGATATATGCAGCAGAAAACACCACACTTTATTACACGCTGAGCAGTCGACACCAATCGCCAATGTTCAGGGTCATATGATGGTAAAAGATGATCCAACCAAATCCGAATGTTCAAATGACATATGCTGTGGGCACGCCTCTCATCAGTTGATGCATACGTTATTACCTACAGCAGTAGTTAATGTAATGACCAGTTACGGCAAAGTAATTCCATGTCGAGCACTGTTAGATTCAGATGCTCAGGCTTCTTTTATAACAAAACCTTCTCTTCAATTGTTAAATATAAAAAGACGAAATTCTAGGATATCAGTGCCGGGTGTAGCAAATTCAATGGAAGGACAATGGAAGTAACTAAGGGGATTGTGACTTGGAAAGTCCAAACCAAGTGTGCTCAGATCCCACACATCAACATTGAAGCGTTAGTCGAAAAACTCAATCTTCACGAAATAGTGCTAGCTGATCCTGAGTATCACCAACCTAATAAAATTGATATACTTATTGGCGCAGAACATTTCTTTCAAATTTTAAAAAACGAGCAAATAAAGAATGAGGCAAATAAGATTGTTCTGCAGAAAACGATATTCGGTTGGGTCGATGCGGGACAAATTTCAAAACTAAATGAAAGTTATGATGTCCAAGCCATACTGTTCCAGAACTATCGATGATTCGTCATAAAATATCGACAAAACATTAAAAAAAATTTGGGAGTTTGAAGAAATCGAGACGAACAACGTGTTGACAGAAGAAGAAGAATATTGCGAGACATTCCAAGTGTCAACCAAGAAGATGTAGTACAAATCACTGATACAACAGACATGTTGAAGGTATTGGGGCTCCATTGGAATCCAAAAGAAGACACATTTCATTTCTACGGTAGTATTGACGACACTACAATAATCACAAAAAGAAAAGTAATGTCTAACGCAAGTAAGATATTTGACCCATTGGGGTGGTTGGCACCAATCGTTATCCAAGTAAAAATTTTCATACAGCACCTTTGGTGGCTAGTTTAGAGTGAGATGAGCCGTAGAGATCAATTTGCCAGAATTTGCAATCTGTTCAGAACATAAGCCTGCCGCGTTGTAGAGGAAGTACAAATATTTCGGGCAACGAGCTTCATGGGTTTTGTGATGCGAGCGAACGTGCATTCGCAGCTATCATTTATTTCCGACTACTGTTAAATGATGGAACAGTCCGTGTCAATTTAGTTACCAGCAAAACTAAAGTATCTCTAATTAAACAATTATCCATTACACGACTTGTATTATGTAGTGCACTATTGCTAACGAAGCTCATTCAATTCGTTGGACAAAATTCCACACTTAAAATTAGTGAAACGTGTGAGTGGCTTGACTCACCGCCGCAACGCCGGATAATATTTGTAGGAAATCGAACGTCTATAATCCTAGAAGCGGTACCTCGCCATAAGTGGAGATACTTTCGATCAGTAGACAGTCCAGCAGATTGTGCTTCCCGTGGTTTAAGTCCGGAAGTTTTAAAAGATTTTGATCTTTGGTGGAGAGGCCCGCATTGGTTAAGGTGTGAAAAGGATACGTGGCCATCACCAAAATATACTAGAAGCAACATTAGAAGAAGCATATTATCAAATGTTCAGTGTAATTGTGAATGAGAATCTAATAAAAGAATTGTCTGGGAAATATTCCTCCTTTAATAAGCTAATTAGAATTATTGCCTATATTCACAGATTTTCGAAGAATTGTAGAGCACCAAAGCAAAGTCGAAAAACTGGCAATGTATTTTGCAGAGAAGAATTGTTTGAGGTCAAATATTTCAGCCACCAACGATGCTAAACATCCTGTAATGCTGCCGCATCAGTCAATGATTCCAAAGCGGATAATTGAAGAAACACATAGAGAATACAAACATGCTGGCGCTTCATTATTATTAGCGAATTTTTGGATTTGAATGTGTCATCTGCACTAAAGTAAAGGCAAAAAAGAAAGAACAAATCATGGCAGTTCTACTAGCAGTAAGGTCCGAATTTATTACACCACTCCTAGGTTGCACTCGACTTCGCAGGTGCCATTTCAATACACCTCACCAAAGGTCGCGGACGAATAACTTACAAATCAATAAATCATACATTTGTCTCGTCGTCTTCCTCAGCGTCAAAGCTGTCCACATTGAATTCGTAGGCGATTTGAGAAATGATTCGTTTTTGACTGTATTAAAGCGTTCTGTCTCTAGAAGAGGCTTGTGCTCAGATATTTACTCTGATAACGGTTCAAACTTTGTCGGTGCAAATAGACTTCTGGCAGAAACTTTTCCAAAACTAAATCAAGAATGAATGTTTTCATTTTCTTTCAACAAACTTTATCACCTGGCATTTTAATTCCTCAAGCGCTTCTAGCTTTGAGGAATTTGGGAAAGCACGATTAAGTCAATGAAGTTTCATTTAAAGAGGATCGTTGGGACAACATACTTTAGATTGAAGCCATTCTAAATTTAAGGCCTTTGTGTATACTGTTGTTGTGAATACTACCTCGATATTTTAACGCCGTCGCATTTTTTGATAGGACATTCAAACGCGAAAATTCCTGAAGGAAACGTGCCCCATATCCAGTCGATTTGTTTTCAGCCAACAATACCAGTTCTGGCAACGATAAAAAGTGCCGATTAGGCCATCAATACAACAAAGCCTGTTGCACAACTCGCCTTTACTGTGAGAAATGTTCGACTCCAGTATGCCTGCAACACTAAATTTGTTTATAAATGCTTTAAATTTACCAATGAAGAGATACTTTACTTAAAAGAAATGGTTTCAATTCTATATTTGTTTCATTTTTTTACTTTATTTTAGGCTAAGAATTCATTTCTGTAACTTTTATTAAAAACTTAATTATTACAATCAAACTTAAATTTTCTTTATTTAAACTCAATTTAACGTATAGAGGTCTAGCTGGACCCTTGTCTTTCCAATGTGAAAACAAAATGTGGGGTTCACGTAAGCTGGTTAATTATAATTTCTGCAATGTTTCAATATATTACAGAGGCTGCTCGAATACTAAGGTTTAATATTTCCTCCTACAGTAGTTTTTGGCATATATTATGGTATAAACCTCACTCTTCCAATTCCCCCGCACCCTTGCATTGCAACTTCGAGGTCACAAGGGTGTTTAGTTCGGCGTTTGATTCCATGCTGATTCTCTTTACAAAGAAAGTATACAATGAAAAATATAAAACGAACGGAACATGACAGTAAATTAATTAGTTATATTCAATGCGGAAGACAGAGACACCTTCACAGAATTCCATTATAATTAAAATAACGGTAATCGAACAACAGATTGCATAGAATTTCTTAGATGTTAGTAGATAAATGAAGTGTCGTCCAAATAGACGAATTAACTAAAGATAAGAAGTAACGATAAGAAGAAGAAGAAAATGAAATTTGGAATTGATATTAAAAAAAAATTAAGAAATGTGATTTTGACCTTGTCGTAATGTTTATAAAATATTAAAGTAAGAGCTCTTTAACATACTAAAATTTTATGTTGATGAGCCCAGAAACATAGCCACCTGGTACCAAACATGTTGACCTCCTTAGATACTTTATACAATTAAGCATGTTTGGTATTATAGGTATGAAAAATAAAAAACAATTTACACATTTTCCTTCCTATATAAGTGACTAATCCAATACATACCCCGAATTGGGAACAAAAATAAATATCCATGATTCATTTACCTTTAAGATCATTTCGATCTTATATTTTCATCAGCATTCATTTAAGTCTAGTCACACCATTTAAGCTTAAAATAAAAGTAAACGCCAAAAGAATTTTTATTATGAAATACAGAATTATTTCCGCTTTATAAAATAAAAGCTAATTCAATAATTACTAATTAGAATGGAATTTAGCGTTCAATTTTATAACCTCGAATAACCTTAACCCTGATATTATTTCATCATACATATTATTGCGGGTAGCTACCAAAAAAATTAACAACCAAATTTGAATGCCTTTCGCATTATTTTCCGCCTTTATGGATGTAAATCATCGACCGACTGACAAACCAACCCACATTATGTTTTACTTACATATGTTCATCTATACAAACTCGTGTATGTATTTTAACTTTTAAAAGTTTTTAAACACAAACCATTTTTAGCTAGATGGATTATCTTGTATATTTTATACAGTAGAATACCCCTCGTTAGTTATGTTTGGCTGTGGTATATTCACACCTCGTTTTAGATTAAGGCTTATAATAAATTAATTAAGATTTGTGTTTTAATTTTTTGTTTTATAATGTCTTGTTAACAATCATGAATAATATACAACAGAAAGCTTTTAACAGATCATGACATACCTGCAACTCGCAGTAGGTAGAAATATATTGTCTGCTAATTTTAATTTATGGTGCCATGAGCGATGTAGTTAAATAATTTTACGCCTTTTCAGCTTTAATTTGTTATGCATACATCTGGGGCATGGTGCTTTTACGATATGTACATATTTTTATTTAAAGGTCAAGTTCGGTAAAATTTACTATAAATCTGAATTAAAGCAATATACACCATTTTTTTTACTTTGAATGCTATTACGAAGAAAGAGGAAGAAAAAGGAAAACAATAGTAAAATCTGTAATATTATTCTGATACAAAACGACAGCCGTCTGATGCTCCATTTTTATGTTCCATGTAAATACTAAATCAATATTGGTTCGAGATGTTTAAAGTTACTTTTAATTTTCAAATTCCGTTGAATTGAAATTAAACCATAGATAGAAGGTATGTCTTCTTAAGGTTCTTCTTTACCATCAGGATTTTATGGGTACGAAGTTTTTCCCAAAATTCCAGTTTTTATTTATGTGTTAGTTTCACACAGTTAAATTGAATTCCAATTTGAAAAAATTTAGATTCCTATTAAAATATTTAGTACTAAAAATGTAATTTTATTAGAAAATCGAATAGAATCTGGAAAGGAATATTATTTAGGGTTGGCAGACATGGAATTTAGTCAGCTAATTTATTAACTGAATAAATGACCCTTTAGTATTTATGCTAAAATTGCGATTTGAAGATTAAAATTCGGAAGAAATTTATTTCCGGGGACAAATGGTGTTTTGCCTTTATCAATTTCAGTCAAAACGCAAATTAAAATTCGAAGATTAAACGAAATACATTTATTTCTCTCGTTAGGGAATACCTTCATAGCTAGATACATGGAGAATTTAATCAGCTATTTCGTGATCCACCACAACTTGAGTCCAAATCTCTGGCAATGGCCTTTTGACAATTTCATGCAAAATCACAGTGTGAAATTAAAACTTCGAAGCACATTTATTTCTCTGGTTAGGAGATACCTTCATAGCTTGATGGATGTAAAATTTATCCGGCTATTTCGTGAACTATCACAACTTGAGTCCAAATCTATGACAATGCCCGTTAATGGCCTCTAATCAATTTCATGCAAAACCGCAATTTACAGTTAAAAATTCTTTTCTGGTTAGAGAATACCTTCGTAGAGTGATAGATGGAAAAACTAATTAGCTATTTCGTGAACTATCACAACTTGAGTCCAAATTTCTGAAAAGGAGTGTTAATGGCCCTTTATCAATTTCAGCCAAAGCAGCAATTAATTGGAAGTTTAAAATACGAAGCACATTTATTTCTGGGGATATGGGTTGCCTTTTCAGCTTGATATAGTATAACTATAACAGAAACTTTGATTCCCTGTTTTTCTTTTATTTGCTTAGAAAATTATTTCAGATAATAATTTTTCATAATAAATCTATTTATTTTCTTATTAAATTAATAATCGTATCTTATACCAAAAATCTCATAAAAATTTTAATACAACAGGAATTGCATTAACTAAGTAAAAAGCGCCATCTATTATTGTACTGTTATACATATCACGATGCTTTAACCCTAACACACTGTCAAATATTCGGATGATCAAAGGCAGAGATGGGTAAAACGCTAAAAATCTGATTTTTCGACAAATTTATCAAAAATCCTACTATCTTCCCTCGTAAAAAACGCCTAGACGTCGTGTTCGAGGAGTACGCCCACTGAGTGGTTAAATCGAATAAAAGGCCCGGGGCGTTATATTCGAATAAACTAACCAAATTCAATATACTTTTTTTATATACAATAGCAAACAGAAAAGTTGCTAAATTATTTATTTGATAATTTTTAAATGTTGTTTTTTATCGTTGTACCCAATACGCCCAACACACCGTTTAAGAACATTCATCTGTATTTAGTAAATGGTTAGAAAACAGCCAATTTGAATAAAATCATATGGCAACAGTTGATTTTACGTCTTTTTTTGCACATTACATTCTTGTAAGAAGGTAATTGAAGGTAATTTTTCCCATTTATTGGATGTTTTTTACCCAAATTTTCAATTTTTAATCATTTTTATTATTTGAATCGTGAATGGAAATATGGCTCGGAAATGTATTTGTAAGATGGGGATAAAAGATCAAGTGGAAATTTTTAAGACATTGTCAAATTCAGAAATGTCTACACAAGTCGCAAGGCGATTAGCAGGTGGTGGTCGGAATAAAGAATTTAGCAAACTAGAACATGGGCTGATCAAATGGATCAAGGATAGAAGTGAGAAAGGCCTCCGTGTCAAAGATAAATATATTAGAGGAATGGCGCTTAATATAAAACAAAATTATAATTTGGAAAAATATAAAAATGTTAAAGCATCAAGTGGATAAATTTAAAACACGCTGGAAATTAGTTTCGAGGCGGTAAACAACATCTCGAAGCATACCGGAGGATTCTGATAAAGTTGCCCTAAAATTAATATACATAGAGAGTACAAAAAATTATATCGGATAAAAAGTTGAACCGCAAAGCATTTGAAACTTGGATCAAGTTCCGAGATATTTTGAACCTGAACCAAAAATGACCATAACCACTAAAGGAATATGAAATATGGCAATGCGTAAAGCAGTTAGCTCCCATAAATGATTCGTTCACGTTTACAATCACCGCCAATGGAAAAATTTTAAAATCACATTTGTTATTTTCAAAATTAAATAAATCCTAAAGTTCACAGTGGTAGTTTTGTGGACGTAAATCCCAGTGGGATGTGGAGCGGTGACATATTAAAAAATTACATGTCTAATGTTATTATGAATCGACCAACTGCAAATTAATTTGCTTCATAAGCCAGTTCTATTGATTATGGATTCTTATAGGCCAAACATTAAATTAGCAGACACAACATAGTACGAAAAATACAATATTTTTATTGAGATAATTCCTGCAAAAATGACGGGAATATTGCAACCATTGGATGTTGTTATCAACAAGATATTTCAGGAAAGCTACAATAAGTTATACGACGCCTATATTACTGAAGCAATTTCTAAGCCTGACATGCAGACAAAGCAAGTGAATCCGAAAGTGGTAAATTATAATATGGTTTCGAAATGGGTAGTTGATTGGAAAAACAGTATTAAGTCAAAGCTTTTATCTGTTATGGTATTACCTCAGCAGACCAATTAGTAATTGAAAAACTATGTAGTACATTAAAAGCATTTTTCGATGATCACTTTGATATCGACAAATGGATGGCCACGTTTGCAGACAATATTTTAGCGAATACTGATTGCTACTTTGAAATAATCGAAGAAGGATATTTCTTATGGCCCGAAAGAATTTCTACAAGCATTTTTCAATGCATCTGAAGGATCTGATTGATGATGAGGATGAGACGACAATAAGGGCTGAAATATATGCTATTTCCAAAGGCGAGCAGTCCTAGGGTTTCCTCGGGCAAACGTGATAAAAAATGTCAATTACTTATGACCCTAACTTTATTCCATTAAATGTGATGTCAAACCTGAGGAAAGGACCAAAATGAAAAAAATAAAAATGGAAAATAAATGTCAGACAATTTAATTTATTGTGAAATTTTTTTTAAACATAATTAATTAAAATTTTTTGTAGTATTTTAAAGTAATTCAATTTTTTCAGTATATTTATATTATGAATATTGAAATTATTTTAAATTATTAAGTTTTTTTTTTGCATAATCAAAAAACAATTTTTTTTGACAGATAAAACCAAAAAAATCTTGGTTTTTTTTTTTTGTGATAAAAGAGCGCGTTTTATGGCAAAAAGTGATAAAAAATATCATGATATTTTTTATCAAATTTGCCCGAGGAAACACGACCAGTGTCAGCGCACTGTCACAGTTTGTTTAGGGTTAAAATCCGCCCACTAAATATTTCACATCTAAAGAGTGCATCAAAAAATGCGAAAATTAATGCATATTTCTAGAAGGAAAAAATGAAAATGAGAGCTATTCACTGTGTTCCATTGGAAACAATTTGCTACTGCCAAGTACTTATGAGTAAATATGTTCAATGGAACACCAATTTTTGTGACAGTAGTAAAACAGAACTTCAATTTAAATAAAACTGCAAGATTTTGACAAAAATAAAAACGTTATAATAATAATAACTAATAAAACATTAAATAACAAAATAATTAAAATATTTCTACGATATAAAAATTGCCGCATCGTATCACAAGCATAATGCGTGATTTACACGTTCCAACAATTTTTTCCAACCTTTTTTGTTGAGACTCAGAGCTACACGCAATTGAAAAAATTAACATACGATAAAAAGAGAAAAGTATAAAAGAAAAATGTCGGGCATGCTATAATTTTTTGCCGCGATACTACTTTGTTTATCAAAATTACTCCTTTTTTGGGCTAAAATGAAAACTATTTGAACGTAAATTTTAATTTTTAAATAAACGTTTTAAAAAATAAAAATAAAGCGCTACAAAAACTTCACAAATTGCCATTTTTATTGTGTTTGTTGTTGTTTGTTTCCATAAATTATACTCGGGTCGAGTATATTTTAAAGTCAAATTTAATTTTATAGCAACAATTATTGGAAAACAAAAAAAAAAAAAATCCCAACAAAATTTCGCATGTTTATATAGTATTTTTGTTCTTCATTTTTTGTTGGGAAAAAATTGTTGGTATGTCTAAATCGGACATAATAAGTGGACAAAAGTGAACTATGTAAAATATATAAGCAAAGAGGTTAAAGACTATAGAGGAGAAATAAGCAAACTTCAAGCATGGACAATTCTGTGCGAAACAGAGAAAGACCGAATTTAGAATTTCATTCAATAAATTGGAATGAAGTTGGTTGCTTAAAATAAATCAACTAATGTTCAAGTTAAGTCAAGTTTTTAATAAAATTAATTTTGCATTCATTTTTTCAAGAATTAACGAGTGGAAAAGTGTTTAAAGCGTAAACGATTATTTTGGAAGCATTGTCTAAATAATTTTAACTGGGGGCTCTGCCCCTGGGCGCGAAGCGCCGCAACCCCGCACTGCCGCTTCGCGGTAGCATTTTAACTCCTATACTCCGTGCCAATCAACCAACGTCAAACTTTGATGAGAATAACTCTAGTATATAAGCTTGGTTTTCGTTATGTAATTTTACAAAATTTATGAGGATTTAACACTTGTAACATGGCAGATTAGACCGAAAATAGCGTAGAGTTTCCTGGACTTAATTATAAAACTATAAAATATGTATGTACTTCTTTCACATTGAGGTAGAGTACAGGCGTATTTATTTTTATGTGGTGTCCCCCGTAGGCCAAATCCACAATACAAAGAAATCTAAACAAATCAAATAAAAAAAAACAAAAAGTCGTCCGAGCAAGAGTTATTCGTCCCTTTTTGATAATCCATAAGTCTATGGTAACAAATATTACGTATATAATACAATACTGAAGTTTAGGTTGTTTTGGGAACTAAGGGTCAATAATTTCCTTATAAACAATATTTTTTTGTAAATACTCTATCATTATTAGATAAATGGCCCTGATCTGAAGTATCTGTAATGTAAAATCACAATCCATCAAACGAACGAACTCTACTGGCAGCAACATACCATTGTCCATGGGTAAACACAGGTTGTCGTAATAAAATCCCTACTTTTTCAAATGTTTGTCCTTGCGATTTATTTATAGATATTGCAAAAACCTGATATAACTGGGAATTGAGTACGTTTAAAATGAAAAGGTAAAAGTATACCTGAATAAGTGAAATGAATCCGAGGAATTAAAATTTGTGTGTTACATGCAATGCATGTCAAAATTTCACAATCAATAGTATTTGTATGTATTTTTTTCAAACGCATTCGAGTTCCATTCACCAATGCATTCTTTGTATTTAAATTACGTATGAGTAACACAATACAATACTCTTTCAAAACCAATTTGTGTGGCGGTAAACCGGTAACAGTCAAAGAGTTTAAAAATTCAACCGGATAATTGCTTTGTTCTCGAATATCATCGCTAATAATCGTATCAAAACTATAGTATACTTTTTCATCGCCTGGTATACGATTCATAATTTCGGAAGTGATAAAACGACAATCAACATTTTTTGGGGCCAAAATAACAATATTTAAAATATCCGAAGATAGAAAGGTTTCTGAAATATTGCCAAACATATCTTGTATGATATTTGAAGAATCAGATAGCGGATGTGTTGGAATTTCAAAGACATCTTGACCGTATTGAGGGAAAGTTTGCATATCACTATTACCAATAGATTGAAGGAATTTAACAAACCCAATTTCATGAGGTAGAGTTCTCATATTTTGTGTTAAAGTAACACGGTGAAAAGTTGAAAATTCAGACCAAGATATAATACAATTCTCAATTATGGTGACACGTGATCCATGAGGTATTACTGGCAAAATTTGCCGAAAGTCACCGCACAACAGAATTGTTTTACCCCCAAATAATTTTTCTCTATTTTCAGTCACTGTCAAATCTCTCAATAATCTATCAATCATTTTTAAGGCATGTAGTGCACACATTGATACTTCATCAATAATTATCAATGAAGCTGATTTAATGTATCGACCTTGTGCACTGTTGGCAGTAATGCTTGATACTGAGTTTTCTAAAATTGAAATAGGTAACTTGAAAACATTATGCAAAGTTCGGCCACCAATCAAAAGAGTAGAAGCTATACCACTGAAAGCAGTTGGTATGCATGGTATTTGTAATGAACATACGTTTTTCCACAACCTGCATGAGCTGTCAAACAAAATACATTGCTACCTGCTATCATCTTATCAATATCAACAACCCCATCTATTCTATCATCTCTATCCAAAGTGATCAAAATATGCGCATGAGGTAGACCACGTTTTTGGAACTCAATATTATAAATTAAGGCATTTACTTTACCGAAAATTTCTCTTTTGGAAATTAAATCGATAAGTTCCTTAAGCTTACTTTTAAATACACGAACGACAATATCAGGATGAAAATTTGCACTACAACCATCAAGAGCTTCAATAATTTCTGACCATTGTGGATTGCATGTCATAGTTATAAATAATGAAGGTTTTCCTAAATGTTGCACGATTGACATTGCATCCAAATAATTTTGGTGCATATTGCGTGGGGAACGGCCCACAGTATGAACTCCATCAGCACCGTTTGGACAATTATTTACAAAATCAGTCAAATTATTATACACTTCTGCACGTAATGTAGCCTGATTTTGACGAACAAAATGCAACCTTGTGCCTTCAATCCGCACATACATACATATCAACCACCCATTGAAGAAATAATTTTTGCGAATGATGTAAAAGGCTAAACCCATCACGAATTGCAAGTCTATAAGAGGCATATTGAAGCATTGTAACTTTGTTTCGAGGTACTGTAGAAGAAGAAGTAGTAGCTATGTTATGTGCCAACATTGGTGCATGTATTGACATGCCAACTAGTATCACCGTTTGGGAACAATAACGGATAAGCTAAAGGATCTAACGAAGAATCTAAAACAGAAATACTACGAACTGCGTTTGACAATTTTGAAAAAACAGCCATATTTCTCTGAAAAGGAGGTTCACCATCGTCATTTTTAAAAATTGCTGCGACATCGGTCTGAAAAACATCATTGAAAAGACGTATATCTGCATTTCGATTAACTTTTATCACCATACAAACATCAGAAGCAATGTTTTCAGGCTGTTTACAATATTCTGTCATTGATCTGAAGGATCGAACAAAATAATTCACGCGATCTAATTCTACAGCCAATGCACCCATTAAATCAACATTACAGTCAACATGTGCTCTCTCACGCATTCTATACTGATTAGCAGATTTTAATTTTCCGAGATTTCGCACGGGAAACTTGAACTGAATTTTTTTCCTGCGATAGCTATTGACAAATTACATCAATGCAATCCATCTGCAGACATAACACTCTAGAGTCTGATTTTATACAAATTTTCTAATAATTTTTGGAAAATCGAATTTTCCGAGATTTCCCACGGGAAACTTGAACTGAATTTTTTCCTGCGATAGCTATAGACAAGTCATATCAATGCAATCCATTTGCAGACATAACACTCTAGAGGCTGATTTTATTCATCCATTTCTTACTTTCGGCTGGAAACTTTTTTGAATTTTCCGAGATTTCCCACGGGAAACTTGAACTGAATTTTTTCCTGCGATAGCTATAGACAAGTCATATCAATGCAATCCATCTCCAGACATAACACTCTAGTGGCTGATTTTATACAAATTTTCTAATAATTTATGGAAAATCGAATTTCTGAGATTTCCCACGGGAAACTTGAATTGAATTTTTTTCCTGCGATAGCTATTGACAAGTCCCATCAATGCAATCCATCTCCAGACATAGCCTTCTAGAGGCTGATTTATTTTCGGCTGGAATGTCAATAACATAATCTGCATTATCGACTTTTCACTTTCGGCTAACTTTAACAGGGTCTATATTCACAGAAAAGACCTTGTTAAAGTTAGCAGAAAGTTTTCAGCCGAAAGATATAAAATGTCGGTAATGCAGATAGTGCATTGGCTATATCAGCCGAAAGTTAGCAGCCGATATATTTCAGCCCAATCATATTTTAAATAAAATGAAAACATAACAAAACAACCTAGAAACTGGTATTTTCATGAAGTGATTTTACTATTGAATAAAGGCGCATTTTGGTTTGTCACTGATCAGTGTCATGTTTAGGAAGTATTTCAGTTAGTGTGCATTACCAACAATTATCCCTAGAAAAATTGTCAGGGCAAGTTTCATGTGGGGAGCCCGGAAAAACGCGTTTGAATGAAAACCCCATATAAAATCAAAAAATTTGTATAAATTCAACCTTTAAAGTGTCATGTCTAGGAAGTATTTCAATTAGTGTGCATTACTAACAATTATTCCTAGAAAGATTGTCAGGGCAAGTTTCATGTGGGGAGCCCGGAAAAACGCGTTTGAATGAAAACCCCATATAAAATTAAAAAATTTGTATAAATTGATCCTTTAAAGTGTCATGTCTGGAAAGTATTTCAATTAGTGTGCATTACCAACAATTGTCCCTAGAAAAATTATCAGGGCAAGTTTCATGTGGGGAGCTCGGGAAAATTCGTTTGAATGAAAAGCCTATATAAAATTAAAAAATTTGTATAAATTCAACCTTTAAAGTGCCATGTCTGGAAAGTATTTCAATTAGTGTGTATTACCAACAATTATTTAAAGGAATATTATATTTTGTTCGAAATAAATTACAGGGCTGCTGAAAAAAATTGGAACAAAGTAAAACGATAAATTATTTTCATTTGTGATTGAATTTGATTGATGAAAAGTCCAAATGATAGTAAACACATTAAAATTTTAGAATAAATTCACTTTTGTTCGATATCCTCCCTTTGCCTTAACTATGGCCTTGAGTCGGTCGGAAAGGCATTGTACGCTTTACTAAAGTAACATTGCACTTCCCTTGCGTCTGACAATGCTGCCAGCATCTTTGTAAAGAGAAATGGTGCGCGATACAAAAAATGTATGCACATTGAGATGACTTAGCTCTCCAACAATTTGAACTTGCGGCTTTCCAGGAAATATAGTGCAATAACACTGTTGCGTTTGAATTCCATGTTAGGAATTTATTATTTTCATTTACACTTAGATGGAAATGTTACGTCGATAGTATAATTTTGACCTCTTTGTCATTATTGCTTTGAGAGATATATCGGTGTGAAATTTGTTGCAATTTTTTTCAGCAGCCCTTTATTTCTTAGTGATTTTTTATAATTGTTTTTAACAAATATTGGATAGTTGGCCCTACAAATAATCGGCTAACATTGTTTTTTTCAGTTAACCTAAGCTACCTACATTCTGAAGAACTTGTGAATTAAAAATTAAATAATTGTGTGTATACTCGTATGTATTTAAATAAATACCTGACAGTACCTAACCTAGCTAGAATTTAGATATTACAACAAAAGTCACAAAATTCACCGGCTCTTTTACCTAATTGTAAATTAATCCTCTTCATATTAGGCATAAACGAACCATACCAAGTCAAATATTCTAGATTTCGTCATATTGTAATTTTGAGATGAACTACAAAAAATTTCTTATTATATAAAGTGACAAACATGTACGTAGTACATAGGCTTTTTCGCCTTTCTAATTTGATCTAGTTTAAATCACAAAATTCTGAATTATTTGAATTTAGCTACTACTTTTATAATTTGATAATATAAACGTTAAACAAAAATAGGTATGCATGTATCGAATAGTACACCGCTTTTTGTGATATTAAATGAGAATAATTTTGATGCAAGCTATAACTTGATAGAATTATAACAAAAATCCAGAATTAAGTAAATTAAGCTAGATTTTTGTGGCATAAACTAGAATTATGCCAAACTTAAGCGAGAATACAAATAAATATTCAATAATGGTAGATAAACGCAAGTTAATACTCGTGATATTGTTAACCTTTTGGTTCGTTGCACGAATGATTATTTATATTTCAAAATTATGTTAATAATTTTGTTTAGCAAATTTGTGAATTTTGTGAATTACTCTGAATAAATTTGTAATTGCAAAAAGAAGAATCTACTAATATATAATTCACAGTGTGCGGCCGTAACGCTTTTCTTATATTTCCAATTTAGATTCTTGAATTTTATAACTGAGTAGTCCGAGTGATATAGGTGGTGACTTTTTAACAAGGAACTTTGAATAGAAAGTGTTTCGGGTTCGATGCTCATCGAAGTACTTTATTAATTTTAATAATTTTTTTGCCTATAACGGTATTTCATTTTTTCAATACGAATTGAAAAACATAAAATTTTATATTGTAAGACAATGATTATAATGTAATATGTAATAATACATTTTTTAAAACTGTAATGTACATTTAGGCTGGTACCGAAAATTATTTTTCGATATTCAATTTTTTCCAATAAGCTTTCGGGTTCAATCCTAACCAAGAACGTTTTGCATTATTTTTTTTTTTTTCATTTTATAACGGCATTTCATTACAACATAACGAATTGAAAATTATATCCTCTTTATTTATTATTAAATAATATACCCAGTGTGGGGCGAGACGCTATATGTATAATTATACACCCCACACACTAACACTACTACAAACTAAATGCACCAACACCTCATTGTATCAATATTTCGCGTATAATACGGCCCGCTGTAAATTTCAGCTAAGTGAGCCTTTTTTAATTCGTGGAGCCCTTTCGATGCAATCATGACCATAGGAACCATTGTAAAATTAGTTTCAAATACTCATATAGGTATCGGGTGTGTTTATAAAAATAAGAAACTGAAATTTATTTTATTTCTTCAATTGTTTTGTTTAGTTCTTATGTTTTACGTGTGAATAAAGTGTTAAAATTGTGTCATTTTATTGAATTTAAAGATAGTTTTTTATTATTGCATAATTGCTCAATTTTTAACGAATTTACACAGACGTTGTGTAAATAGATTTGTTATATAGACCTTAATAAATGTAAGCAATATTAAAACTTTTGAAATGTCAATGTTCCCGAAAAAGATTAAATTATTTAAATTTTACTTTACATGAGAAATCAAAATTTTAAACTTTTTAACTAGAATGGAACGAGAAACTCCGGAAGGACGGAAATTGGGTTTGAATTGTGAACGACAACTAAGGTGGAGAAATTGACAGTCGCAAGAAGGTCGTCAACGCAATAATGAGCAAAAACGCCAACGACTTTTAAATAAAATGCCGGGAGAAGGCATAATTCGCAAAGCTCAAAATGCAAATCGGATGCGAAGATCGAGAGCCGCTGGGAATTCATCGATTTTTGATCATGAAACCTTCCGAGACAATGAAATTAATGCTCACAGTTGTGGTGTGATGAATGTTGAATGTCGACAATGCCATTCTTTCAATTTTAGTGCTGAAAAATCGTCGGATGGAAACTTCAAATTTTGTTGCCACAAAGGAACTGTATTGCTTGAAACTAGCTGCCAGCAAATGCGACAATTTCCGTTTCTTCTTCATGAGCTTCTCAGTAATCCTCATCACCCACATTTTCGAGCCTTTCATGATAGCATTCGATCGTACAACTCTATGCTTGCATTTGCTTCAATGGGTGCGCAAATTCATCAGTTTCAAGGACGAGGCCCTTATGTTTTTCGCGTTCACGGTCAGATCTATCATCGTACTGGCCACATGCATCCAGCTGAAGGTGAGCAACGACAATATGCTCAGCTATATGTTATCGACTCAGCTATGGCGAATCAAGATCGCATGAATCATCCTGCTAATTCGCGATTGAACGCAACTATTGTCAGCGCTTTGGATGAAATGATTCGAGAGCAAAATATTTATGCGAAAGCCTACTGAAATCTTGGTGAGGTTGAGCGGGAGGAAGAACAAGCAGCGGCAGCCGACAATCGAACGCTTCCCGTTGTGAACATGTCATTTCGGCGCGATCGTAATGACGATAGACGTCGTTACGATCTTCCAACAGTTAACGAGGTGGCAATGATTTTTTGCTCTGCCGACGGACAGCCTCCATTTGAACGTGATTTTCGAGTTTACCCACGTAATGATGAACAACCTCTCATCAACCTCAACATTTTAAGTTTACATTTGGATCCGATGACATACGTACTATTCTATCCTTTTGGAGAAGCTGGCTGGCAACCAAACATGCAAATGAATACCGCTCATTGTCCCGAGAGAAAGCGAACTAAAATCACTCTTCTGCAATGGAAAGTTGCACAAATTGCCATTCGAGTCGGTCGCTTCAAACCAATTCTCCATGGCGGAAAATTGTTTCAGTAGTGGGCTGTTGATGCTCATCTGCAAGTTCAAGCCAACAATTTGAACTTTGTGCGCAATCAGCAGGGACGCTTACGAGTCGAGCAATATCGAGGTCTAATGGACCTTTTGAATAATGTGGCAATTCGTCATGGAACTACAGTTGGTCGATCTGTCATCTTGCCATCTTCATTTCAAGGTTCCCCTCGCAACATGCGCGAAAAGTATCACGACTCTATGGCAATTGTGGCAAAGTACGGCAAGCCTGATCTTTTCATTACTATGACATGCAATCCCAATTGGCCAGAGATTCGAGAGAACCTTTTTCCTGTACAACAACAGCCCGGTGACAGACCAGATTTGGTTGCTCGAGTGTTCAGCATTAAGTTGAAAGCACTACTCGATGACATAGTAAAGAACAAGGTTTTTGGAAATGTCATTGCATACGTTTACACGATTGAGTTTCAAAAAAGAGGACTTCCCCATGCTCACATGCTCTTCATTTTGGCCAATGACTCAAAAATCGACACAGCCAAGAAGATTGATCGATTTGTGTGCGCTGAGATTCCTGAACAGCAACTGGAACCCATATTGCATGAAATCGTTGTTCGCTCGATGATACATGGACCTTGCGGCAATGAGAATCCACTTGCGCCTTGCATGGAAAAAGGTGAATGTGCAAAAAGATTTCCGAAATCCTTTTGCAAGGAAACGTTAACCGAAGTTAATGGTTTTCATATTTATCGTCGTCGTGAAGGAATTGAGACTCAAATAGGAGAAAGGAAAATTGATAATCGTCATGTCTTTCCATACAACAAATTTTTAACACGCAAATTCAATTGTCACATTAACGTCGAATCCTGCCAAACCGTTCAAACAATCAAGTACATTTTCAAATATATGTACAAAGGATATGATTGTGCTTCTGTTGAATTAAGTGCACAAGAACCGGTTGTTCATGATGAAATTAAGCAATTTCTCGATGCGCGTTATGTTTGTGCTCCTGAAGCAATTTGGCGACTGCTCGAAAATCCAATGAACGATCGATCGCATGTTGTTTATCGTCTTGCCATCCATCTTCCTGACGAACAAATGGTTTATTTTCAAGACGGCCAAGAAGATGCTGCAGCTGATCGAGCTCAACACCGATACACACATCTGACTGCATGGTTTGAGCTTAACAAGCACGAAGACGAGAATGCTCGACAATATTTGTATTCCGAAATTCTGGAGCATTACGTATTTGACAAAACTTTTTGCATTTGGAAAGTTCGCAAGCAGAGAGGAGATAGGATTATCACTCGAATGTATGCTGTCAGTCCGAAAGATCGCGAGCGCTTTTATTTGAGACTGCTATTACAACACATTCGTGGAGCTCAAAGTTTTACCGATCTTAAGACCGTCGATTTAGTGATTTTTGACACCTTCAATGATGCAGCACGAGCCATGAACCTTCTTGAGGATGGTAGCGAATGGGAACGATGTTTAAGTGAAGCAAGTCATGTGTGCATGCCGCATCAAATTCGCCTAACATTTGCTTTGATTTGTGTCTTCAATTCGCCAAAAAATCCTCTTGCGCTTTTCGAGCAATTCAAGGAGTATTTAATCGCCGACTACATCATGTATTTCGATCACATAACCGCTGAAAAGAAACTGCTTCAAGACATTGAGGTTATTTTGCGCATGAATGGCATGAAATGCACAGATTTTCGCCTTCCTGAACCGGGCCCGATTCAAAACGTCGAACATGTTTTCGATGTCAAAGAGCAAGCTCAAATGGCCATAAACTTGATCGCCACCCTTAACCCAATGCAGCGTGCCATTTTCGAAGAGATTGCTGCTGTAATTGATGATTCGATGGCTGAGTCGAGATTTTTCTTCCTCGACGGTCCTGGCGGTTCGGGAAAAACTTACCTTTACAACACTTTGATGAGTTATGTAAGAGGCCAGAGTAAAGTTGTTCATGCTTTCGCCACGATAGGAATTGCAGCGGATTTATTAGTTGGTGGTAGAACTGCCCACAGTGGTTTCAAAATCCCGCTTTCTGCTAACGAAACATCGGTGTCATCCATGAAAATCCCCTCGCAGGAATCCATTAAATTACGAGAAGCTGCAATGCTCATTATCGATGAGGCTTCAATGCTTTCTTCGCATTCTCTTCGAGTGATTGATCTGCTTCTGCGAGGAATCATGAATAATATTTGTCCTTTCGGTGGCAAGCTTCTCATCCTTGGCGGTGACTTTCGACAAACCTCAAATGTTGTTCCCAGAGGAAAAAATGCTGATATCATCGAAATGTGTGTGAAAAATTCTCTTTTGTGGCGGCATGTGAAGCAGCGAACTCTCATCACCAACATGCGAGCATTTGGACAACGAGAGTTCAACGAATGGGTTTTGCAATTGGGCGATGGCAGATTGCGAAATGATCTGGAAGAAGCCGATCCCGATTTAGTCGAAATTCCTGAGGAAATGATAGAGAAAATCGCCGATGTCGCCAACAAGATCATTCTCAGTCCAAAAAATGTTCATGTCACAAAGCTCAACAATGCCATTCTCGATCTTTTACCGGGAGATGCAACAACCTTCCTGAGCATTGACTCAATGATCTCCGACGACCCGAACGATGCAATCGATTTTCCAGTCGATTTTTTGAATTCTCAGACCCCTTCTGGCATGCCTCCTCATTCACTGAAATTGAAAGTTGGTGCGTTCATCATGTTGCTAAGGAATTTGGATCCAAAGAAGGGACTTCTGAATGGAACTCGAAGCTGTTCAGGAATTGTATCAAGGCGGAAATAATCGCAGGCAGCAATAAGGGAGCGGAAGTTTGCATCCCCCAAATCGACTTGGACCTTGGAGGAGTGAACATAGATCATATCATTGATAGCCCATTTTCTTAATTGCAAAATTCACTTTCACGTGATTAAAATAATTTAAAAATGTGAATACTTTTATGTTACGCCTGGGAGAGGTAGGGGTTTTGAAATATGTTACGATCTTTTAGGAAGGGGAAGTAAGGGGTATAAAAAGCAAATAAATATGTGAACTACTATATATTGAGTTTTCAGAAACTTCCGTCAGTTTTGGCGGGTAATTACTAGTATAATAATAATTAGGCGTTTTACGGACGAATTGTAGACTTTTAACGAAAATCGTCTCTTGACAGTTAAGTCTTGCTCTCGACAGTAAAGGTCACAGCAAATTAACACTATTGGTTGAGTAGTAAAATTGAGCAAGATAAACACTCCGTTCCGCCTTGTTATCGGCAAAACTAAGTGGTTTAGTTCAGAAATTTTATCTGGAGCTATGTTATTTTGGTTTTTCGGTTAGACCAATGAAATAATATTTTTTTTTTAAATTTTTAATACAATGCTTTTGTTGATCTGATACTGAAAACGGTTGACTAAAAAAAATTGAAGATTAATTTCACTCATTTTAACTGCCTATGGCTAATCTTATCTTACAAACTAATTAAATACTGTTCTTTAAGACTTAACCTATGTTGGTTCTTAATATTAACGTGCACTTGGTAATTACTTTAAATCCGGCTAAAAAGTTAGGATGTTGTTCTAATTTTAACTGTTGTTCTAGTCCCAATATTCTGTACTTTTTCTTGTATTGCTGGGTTGTACCTGCTAACTGTTTCGATCTGTAGATTCCCATGATGGCTCACATAGTTGTAAGATGGCAGAAATCAGCAAAACGAAGTTTTATTCAATAAAAAAAATGTTTACCTCTATAGTTTACGTTGCGCTACCCCGCAGCTAAATTAAATTTTTTCGTTTTTTATTTTTGATTAGGAGTTACATGGGAGCATGAGAGGATAGTTGGTATCCATCATGTGCAAACATTTATTCATTGATTCATTGACGGTCTAGGTTTTACACTTCAAATTGATCCTTCTACACTTCAAATTGATCCTTTTACGTTTCAAATTGAACTTTTTTACATTTCAAATTAAACCTCTAGCAAATTATATGTATGGCCAATTAGGATGGAAGTTAGCAATTTCTTAACGGTTTTTAGTGAAATTTGATATGTTCTTTGGAAATAGAATTCTTAAATGATTCTAGGGTAAAGTTCTGAAATATGGCCAAGTATGAAGGAACTTGGCTAATCCTAAACCGATTATGATGAAATTCGCTAAGTACACTGAATGTGGGATTCTAAAACGATTTTTAGAAGAAATTCTGGAAGATTATGATGAAATTTGACATGTGCGTTAGAAATGGGATTCTAAAATGATTTTTAGATGTGGTTCTGGAATATGGCTAAATTTGATGGAACTTGGCTATTCCTTAATCTAATATGATGAAATTCGAGAATTGCGATGGAAAAGAGATTCTTATATTCGTAACAATATAGGCATAGCAAAAGGCCTAAACGATACAATGGTATATATGTCTGAAAGGCTCTTAGGTCTTGTACCGTTGAGTCAAGGCTACTATGGGACTGTCTGAAGGTTATTAAAGATCTGGCAAGCTCAAATAGGGTAACACTTATATGGGTGCCAGGTCATACTGGAATCGAGGTAAATCAGGCTGCTGATTGCGTCGTCCGCGATGGTTCTGCCTTTCCATTCATTAGAGCAGAGCGTTTCTGTAGCGTCACTAAGGGGCACCTTAGGGCAGTAGTTAAACGAATTTCTGACATAAAAAACCTAATATTAGATATATTTTGCACAATTATCAACTGCTCTACGATCGCCGATGTCGATTCGATCAAATATTTCAATGTTTTGTACAATATTTTGTAGTCTTTCCTTTACAAAATTCGTTACTGAAGCTTTTGAGATATTTAAGAGTTTCATGAACTCTTTGTATACTCCAAACCAAGAAAAGGTTTCTAATTTAAATTCGACTTCCGTGGATAATGAACAAGTGATGATTGAACAGAGGGACTATTCATGCAGTCCGTTTTTATATAACATTCTCTGTTCCACAGAGACATTGTGGAAAAGTTTCGCAGAAATGTACCACAGAGAAAAAAAAATGATTTTTACTTTCCAGAATTGGTAACATTTACCATAAAATGATATTGTTGTTAGTATTTACCATTTTGGACTACTTGCGCGATTCAGGAATGTTGCCTAACGGCAATGTCGAAAATTGATTTAATCTGGTGAAAAATCATTACACCGATTTGGGCTATCATTTGTATGTATGGTCATCAGCCGACAAACTGTAGGATATCTGATTGATATACCACTCAACGATTATAATGCGACATAATAAAAATTTAATACACTGACACAGCAAAATGTAAACTCGACAATAAAACGATTGAAAAAATTTCACAAATTTTCGATTTTGTCGATACATTCAAATTTTCCATGGCATCCTACATTTTCTAAGATTGTTTTTATTGACCTAGAATTTGATTTTTGTGTCATGTTTCAGCTAGTGTGGATCAAGAGGTATTCACATTTGAAAATTCAGTTAAAAATCATTTTGTGGGTTAGGTAAAAAAAACACAGCCACATGATTAGACAAAGTACGCCATGGTAATATTTTCTTAGATTGTTTTGAACGACCTTGAATTTGGTGTTTGTTTCATGTTTCCAGCTAGTGCGGTTCAAAAGAAATTCGCATCAAATTTAATTATAAGCCAAGTTGTGGGATAAGTAAAAAATCTCAGCCACATGATTAGACAAAGTTGGTATGGTAACATTTTCTAAGATGGTTTTGAATGACCTTGAATATGGTTTTTACTTAAATAAAAAAATTTCTTGTGATCGTGAAAAAAAACAAACAAAAAGCAATATAAGGCCACAATCGTAACGCTTTAAATTTTTTATTTGGTTTTAGAATTTGTTGTTTCTTTCTGAGTTATGTGTGCGAATAAAGGGCATCAACTATTTTAATGCATTCTCTCGATCGGTCTTTTCTGAGCTTATTTTTCTTATTTGTATCTTGTTATGTCTCTTCGACAAGCGATGCGAGGCGAGAAGCGAGAAGCGATAAAACTGAACATGTTGAGTTTTGTCGCTCGATCTCGGGCGAATGTATAGACATTTTGAACTGTGTTGTATAATTTTGTGCATTTATTTTTGATTTTTTATTATTTTGAAGTTTTACAGAAGTTTTGCTAATAATAATACATGTAACAATAATATTATTAATAATGATAATTAGATGAAAAATTATTAAATAATTAAGGTTAATATTTTGTAAATTAAAAAATTACTTTATCGATGTTTAAAATCTACTTATTAAATATCGACATAAAAAAATACTAAATAATTAAAATACAAAACAAGGCATAGAAATTCAAAATAGTTTCATCCTAAAAAGACTTTTATTCAACTTGGAGAAAGTTGAATAATAATGTTGAAAATATAAAAATAATACCATTACCTTTCGGTGATTCTCTAATCAATTCTCATTTTGTGACCAACAATCGCTGTCCAGATGAAATCAATGTAAAGAAGCCTTTTTCTTCTGGATAATATGAATCCAGCTCTTAAAAACGCGACCAGTAATATGAGAACATCTGGAACACTTCGAGATTCGATCCATGTCGTCTCATTTAGTCGGGAATAAGACGTTTTCTGCAATTACCCAAATTTCGCAAGAAGAAAAACCTTCAACCAGTGGGCGGTTTTAATCAACAAAGGAAAATAATGACACTGAAGAAGAATCCTTTTCCCCGGAGAGAATTTCGCGTGAGGCTAACATCAGCAATCGACAGTCTTATTCTGTTTACTGGAAATACAAAGACCTCGGGCACAGATTTGCGTTTTGTCAAATGGAGAAAACTCACCAGTTTTGTGAAGGGTGTGGTATGAACACCGTCAAGTATTTGAGATTCCAAAATAGACATATTCAGGAAAATTTATCACCGACCGCGGCGCATACTGAGAAACTACGTTCAGGGGAAAATATTTCACTCTAGAACAACAATAAATACATAAATACAAAAGAAATCAACACTAACACTTACTAGTCATCTGCCCCTACATCAAGATTCAAATAACCAGTTATTTATGTTCAGTATTTATGTTCAATCTCAATCATTACAGAATTTCCTCGTCAATCAACCTCAGTTAACACCAAAGACAGAACGGAGTTGGAAGGAATTATAAGGAGTTTTCGCTTTTTTTTCGATTAAATGGCCTGGGTAGAACAGATCTAGTTGTACGTCATATAGAGGAACCGTGAGTAACCGACCATCCACCAAATAAACAAAACCACTTTCCCGTATCTCCAGCCATACAAGAGATGATCTTTCAAGAAATCGCATTAATTCACTGGAGATTCTAGGGGAAAGTATAAGCCTTTGGAGTTTGTCAGTAGTTTTGGTACGCAAAGCAAATGGAAAATCACGATAATGCTGCGATTCTCGTTAGATAAATGGGCTAACGAAAATGCTGCATATATCCGTTATCGATTATAGATGGATTATTAGGAAGGCTACAAGAACTAAATATACATGGAGCCTTTACCTAAAAAAGGCCTTTCGGCAGATACCGCTTTCTTGCAGTGCCAAAGAAATAGCAGCTTACTGGTGCAACACACCCCAAACGATGTGCAGGCTGATGAACAGAGGTAAACTGCACCAACTTCGGGACAATGTTTTTGTATATCTGACTGTTCTATTGATTGTATCATGATATCCAAGCACCTGCAGATTCTAAAAACCGCGGCTAAATTGTAATCTAAGGCAGAGTTAATATTAAACATCCAAAAAAGCCGGTACATATTGAAAGAACTTAAATATTTGTTGATGTAGCCTTTACACAACAAAAATTGTTATTGTCAATTGCATCGATAGTGCACAACCCAGACTTTTCGCAGCCGTTTCTTATTCCCTGTGACATATAAAGCGTCGCAAGCGTACGAAAAGTACATTAAAGGATGTAGAAAGAAATGAAAAGCCGATAGCTTGCATTTCACACAAGCTAAATGTTGTCCAGCGTAACTATACTATCACGGAGTTAGAGTGCCTCTCTGCAATTTTACGCAAAGCTGTCTTGTGTTACTGGTTATATACCGTCAGAATAAAATATAAAAATGTACAGCTACGTAGTACTTAAAAAGCGTCAACAAAAGAACTGCATACACGGCATGCAGTTTGTCACAAAAGAATTTACAGCATTTGTAAAGGATCTAAGAATTTACCATATCAAATCGGCACACTACTCTCCTCAAAGCAATGTGCCGGAACTGGGATAAATTTCTGCCAGCAGCTAGCAGTGCACTAACTAAGAAATGCGATTCATAAATCAACCATTATTCTCTACACTTTCTCTTATTCGGCTATCACAAAATTCAGCATGCTAATGACTATCGACTGCTTCTTGAAGTAGATTTATTGGGCGAAAAGTCTTTTGGACTGGATTGAAACTCATAGCAGATTTTTTGTTGGTCATAACAGATTGGCTATAACACACGAGAAGGTCAATAGTAACATGGTAAAAAATATTGATATCGAATTTTCGACTTAGGGCAACAGATATATTTTAAACAACTTAATAAGGATATGCAAACGCTTACAGCATATCCTTATTTAAAGGCATTTGTGAACGACGAAAATAGTACGGAATTAACTACTTTTCATTTCATGGATATTTTGGTTATAGGCTTCGGTATGTTATCCAAAATATCCATCTAAACACTAAAATCTCCTGGAAATAGATAACACTTGCGAATGCTGTTTTTGAATCGCTTTACATACATACATATTTACGTTCAAGCCCTAATCAAGTTTTCATTATATACAATAAATATACATGCAATCGCGATATTTAAAACTGTTTATTCTAAATACCTTGAACTGTAACCAATACTCCACCACAAACTTAAAACAAAAAACGCGAATTTTGCATATTTTCTTCTTCTGCTTACGTCTTTTAACATGATGTGACTTTGCAGAAAAAAAAAGTTAGAAAAAATCGCATTTATTATTGGTATAATATTGGCATAAAACAATTTTTATTGTTGCTTTTCTTGTGTATTCACTTCTTGTATATGAAAATACAGTCATGCAAAAATTCGTTTTCTGTGGTATAGAGTTCTAAAGAGAGTAAACTCATGTGGTTTTTCAGGTTTGTCGTCTTAAGTCTTTTGATTTTTTTTGTTTTGCAAATTTGGTTTTGTTTTAGATGAGAAGAAGACAATTTGTGTATATGTACATACTATATATATGCATATACATACATAAGAAATAATAAGAAAATTAGTTATATATTAAATTATTATTTATAAATATGTATATAAAATGATTTTATATGGGAATTGAATTCAAAAGTCAAATATTTTTTATGTTAGCTGTAGCCTATCCTTTACATGAAATGGTTGAAACGTGAGTAGAATTTGAATTTTACAATGCTTTCATTTTGCATTTGAAGAATTTATTGGTCTTTTAGGGTATGATGAATTGATTGGTGGTTAACCAATGTTTTGAATTTTAATGTGCGCGCCATCCATAAATTGGTTGACGGTTTTAATACCAGAAATGTTTTATTTAAAGAATTATGTATACGTTTGTGTTCACTATTGGATTGTTAATTTATAGCTAAAATTCGTTTTCTAGCTGATTCTTACCTACAATATTCTCAACATGAATCATTTGGCATCTTCTCACACAATTCATAATGGTTAGTCAACAACGTTAACCGGAAACATATATTAAAAAAAAACAAAGGGTATAAAGGTAATTAGTGTACGTTAGTTCGTTGACAGAAAATAAATCTATAGCAGATTGTACTACATAAACAAACAATAAACATATTATGATTCTGCCAACCGAGTCTAATTAGCAAACAGTAAATTTTTTAGTAAAATTTTGATGGTAAAAAGTTTGACATCGTTGCGGACATCTTTACAGATAAATTTGCTAAATTTTTATTGTATCTGTAAATTTTATGTTAAACAGCCAGAATTTGTGAAAAATGGCAAACCAATTCACGAGAGGCATATTTAATAATCGAATTTTGCAAATTTGCATATATAGCTTCGGTTGCTTTAGTTCTGCAAGAAATTTTCTCATTTGAAGGACTTTGAGCGCAAATTAATTTTTGATGACATTCCAAATGAAGGTTAAGATGGCAAAATTTGGAACAAGTTAAGCCGACGAGACTGGACTTAAGGCTGGAGGAGGGCGTTTAAATTGCTATGTAATCCTGAAAAAGAACTGTGACAAAGTTAGCAGCAAAGGTTATCAGACCTGTTCTATTTATTTATTTATTTAAGTGAATAAATCGATTTTGTCATTAACATTTGTGATTTCATATAAAAAAAATTAATCACAATTATTAAAATTTAAAATTAATATAAAATAAAAACAAGAAATTTAGAAAATAATAAAATTAAGTCAAAATATAAAATAATTAAAATTCTGCAAAGTTGAAGCTTTCAGTAAATTAATCATAAATTTAAATGTAAGTTTTCAAATTTTTTTTGAAATTGTTTTTTAAAATCTAATTGATCCTCTGCGTCATTGAATGATTTTGCTAATCTATTGATTGGGTTGAGTTGTTATTTCCATAATTGGTGGAACCATGTTATATCGCCAAAGGGTATGAGGAACATTTATCGATATGTTTTCCAATACAAAAGCTGAATCGATGCGGCCAAGTAGGACGTTTCCGATAAAAGCAGCATCCAGAAGAAGACGTCTGCTTTCAAGGATGCAAATTTTATATTCTTTGCACCTTGTAAAATATGGTGGTAAGTGAGCCACATATTTATAAAAAGGTACGTTATAAGAATATCAAAAACTTTTTTGTAATTATGCTTTCAATTTTTTTGATGTGAACATCATAAATAGGATTCCAGACGATTACAGTGTATTCCAATTGAGATCTTATATAAGGGAAATAGAGTGTAAATAAAGTTTGTGTATGCCTGAATTCCCCAGTCCATCGTTTGACAAAGCCAAACATAGAGTTTGCTTTAGCAATACAGTTATCGATGTGCCTATTAAAACTAACGTTTTCGACGAAGGGACTCCCACAATAGATCAGTAATCTCTTGTACTCTTTTGACTACATTGTCATTGATGTTGTATGTAGTTATTATCGGATCCTTTTTACGATGAAAAGACATAATTTTGCACTTCTTGATGTTTAAGTCTAATGAGTTTTGGTTGCACCACTCACTAAGTCTATTGAGGTGATCTTGCAGGTTATCAGCATCAGAAAGTTGTTCAGTTGTACGATACATTTTTACGTCATCAGGACCTTGGGGACCATCCGATCAATGAAAATAATAAAAATCCAGGGTTGAGGAACACCCGAAGTCACTTTGATAAGGTTGGATTTTTTTATTGCCAATTATTACATATTGTTGGCGGTTTGTTAAGTCTTGAACCAATTAATGTATTCTAATGAAAATCCAAATCCAAATAGACTTTGGAGTGCTTTATATGATGACATATAGAATCAAATGCCTTACTGAAACCCGTATTAGCTAACTCTACTTGGCTTGTGAATTCAACCAGGTTAGTAGCTGTGGTCCTACCAGGCATAAACCCATGCTGGTTGACAGATGCATATGTATATGACGTATTAGTGTTGATTTATGCATTGCATGCAACTAGTTTAAATAAATTAGGAATTCATGATGAAGTTGAGATTCCTCTATAACATGTGAAGTCATCCTGTTTGCCTGATTTAAAGATTGGAGTTATTTTAGAGATTTTCAATTTTTTGGGAAACAAAGCAGTGGTTAAGGAAGGCCCATATCCGTGATTGATATGTTGCTATTGCTTGTTTTATCGATGTAATCAGTACTGGCGGTTGGCCGATAGACAGATTAAAAAAATGCAGCAAACATGTCCGCTATCTCTTTGGCGTTTAAGGTGCTGATATTGTTGAAGGTCGTATTGGCAAGGTACCCCTCGATTTCACGTTTAGACCTAAAATATTTCCGGAACTGTTTTGGATTTGTTTCTTGGATGCCAGCCAAATAAGACTTGAACTTCAATTTGATATAGGTTCTGAATATGTATAGTGGGTATAATTGCCCTTTTATATCTGTAGTAATAAACAAAACCAGAGTAACTGCAAAAGTAAAATGCGGAGAAGTCGCATTGGAAGTTTATTAGTTAAGATTTTTTGAAAATTACATATTGCACTTAACACACACTTTTTCACCAATTAACCTTTCGAAAAATTATGTGGTTCTTAGAATCGTTTTCCGTAATAGTTTTTAAATTGATAAAATTGTAATACACCAAATAAGATTTTTTCGCAGTAACAAAAATATTAAACTTGTATGATTTGATGTCTAACAAAAGAAAAATAAACTCCAATATCTTGAAATTACGGGTGCGTGCGTATAGAAAATTTTGGATTTTTTGGAAACACAATCATTTTTGCGATGGGACCGACATCTCTCCAAATTAGCTGGCTTTCACTCTTCAAAATGAATTCTCTTTTCTCAACAAAGCTACTGGCTTTACGGATTTTCTTAAGTATTGCTTGCAAAAATTGTAATAGTGAAATATCATTTTCTACTCTTGCGATACTACGGGTGTTTTCTCGAACCACAAAACTCACTCATTTATAGCCTTAAGAACAAGCAAATTCTCAACCTACTGCACTTCCATTTCATAGATAATAAGTATAAATTATAGTTATTGTAATCCATATGAAAGCCAATTAGACCTTTTTAACTTTTTATTAATTTTTTTTGTTGAATGTTAATTAACATTCAAAAAAAAAACAAAAAAAAAAAGCAAAAAAAATTAATAAAAAGTAAAACTTATCTTACACACAGAGCAGTGTGAATATCGTGAAGAAGAAAAAAATTGTAAGAGAATTCATCTGTATTAGTACGATTCGCTAGTACTTAAAGCACAGCACATTCTGTATATATACTCGTAGAATGTAAATTGTGGTATAATCAGTCCAGTCGCCGCGGCCTGATGAGAAGATTGATTTTTTCATAATCATAAGCTCATCAGTTCGAAACTGGATTGAATTCTCTTACAATCTTCGAAACATATTAAAAATCATTCAATTAGACCTGTTATAGAGTAGCCTCTGAATAGCGCCCCATTGAGAATTTCGATATTTTATGGGTTTTTTTTTCGGGGTTTTAAAGCTTATAGTATTCGAGATTTGTTTGAGTTTCTGAATTCGAATTTATTCAGATTTTCGACATTATTTGAGTAAAAATTAACATTGAGTGAGCTAAATTGAGCTATGATTCGCGAAATCGAAGGTTTTGAGATTTTTGGATTAAACTAGATTATGGGATTTTAAAAACATTAAATGGATTATTACAACAATTATTCGAAATTATCGACGTTATTTTGTATTTTCGAGATTATTTCATGTTTTTGCTTTTCATTTACTGATTGAAAATTATCAAGATTATCCGAGATTTTCGATTTTTTCTAAGCATCTATCGAAATTATTCTATTACTGAATTCTAAAATTATTTGACATTAATTAAGTTTTCTGAGATTATTCGATTCTTTTCGAGTTTCTTAATATTAAAAAATTGAAATTTGCAATGCGTTAAGCTGCATCATGTCACACAAATAGTGATAAATCAAGATTATATTACATTATATCATTGATTTAGTGAATTTTTCGAGTTTAGCCGTAGTGTGTCAACCCTAATTTTGGCTAATCTCGTTTTGTTTCTTATAGAGTACCTGATCCAGTTTAGCTAAATCGGATTTGTTAAACCTCAGTCTGGCAGCGCTATTAAGAGATTTTTCGAACTTTATAAGCTTATTCAAAATTTATTTCCCGTTTAGTGATACATAATAGATATTATTCAAAGTATTGTAAATTTTCGAGATTATTCGAATTTTTCAATATTATCAAGCCTGCATGATATTACGGCTAATTCGAAATCTTACCGATTTTTTGTTTGTTTTTAAGATTATACTAGAATTCTATATTTATTCCAGTTCTTCGGGAATATTATATTTTTTTGGTTGTGAATATTAGTTGAAGTTGAGAAGTATCTTATTATCTCGATATTAATCGAGGTTTCAAGGGATTCAGTGGAATGATGTTACAGAATTAGCGATAAAATTATTCGATACTTTCGAGATTAACTTTAATGCAGTTAGTCGCATTATATGTTGAGTTGCACCTTGTTAAAGTTTATTTTTCAGCATTAGATTTTATTCAGTTTTTTTTAAATTATATGATAGCATACTGCAATATTTATTTACCGCAAAACAGAAATAAGTTCGAACTTCAAAATGGTACAATAACCTGATTAGAACTAGGTACTTTTGGACGCCGAACTTTCTTGCTCTGTGCAATCGTCATTATGGCTCGGAATAAAAAAAACAAAGTTATGTTTTACTCAAATAAACCCTTTTAAGCAAAATTTTTTTAGAGATTAAGGATCATGTTGGAAAAGCTATGAGGGTATAGAGCTTAGCTCAAACTATTTATTTAACACCACACAAGGCAATGTTAATGGTTAGTTGAATTATATACATAACAAAAACGATGCCTTTATCCCTCAATAAACTTCTTGGTCACAAAACAAAATTTTGAAGTACATTAAATATAATAATGTATTCGAATTAAATTTCACGATAGTTAATTGTGCATCACATTGAAATTTGTTGAACAAAAAATTTTTTTTTTTTTGCTTTAATGGATAGTTTTTGACCCTAAGAATTTTTCTCAAAACCAGGTTTTTTGACCTGTTTGACAGCATGACACAGACAGCTTTTGTCCGATCGACCTAATTCAAAATGGATGCTGTTCAGGAAATGTGTCGTTATAGCCGCATTGTACAGTTTTTTACAGCGTGATTTTACTTTAAAAAATCATTTTTTTTTCAAATGGCCACCATTTTTTTTTATCGAAAATTTCGAATTCTGTACGATGCGGCCAGAACCATTCACCTATATTTTAATAAAACGTTTGAAATGTTTATTTCAGACAAACGGAATTAGTGTTATGCTCTCAACCGCCTAGTGACCTTCCGGGAGCTGTAGTGTTCATAAGAGGCCATAAAACAAGAAAATTCTGTGCTCTTTAAACTGTCTTTAATTAAAATATGGAATTTCAAATCGATCATCACTTGTAAAAAATTCCGAAAAAATACAGAAATAGATTTAATGTCAAATATTATCATTATATTGATTTCAGTCTCTATTTCTTCAAATATCATCTTCAATTAATTGACAGAAGTCGCAATGATAATAATCGTCCGTGCATCATAGATGTTCTCGAAACTGTCATCAAAATATTTGGTACTTAGCCATTAAGAAACCAAATAATTATTCGATACAGTTACCTTAACTTTTCGCTTATGTCGTTTATTGTCTACTAAATTTGATAATTCATCGAATAGTTCGCAGTATACTAAATCCTTCTGATCGGTTTCTGGAGTCACTGTGAGGTACGTTTTATTTATTACTGCTTTACGATTACGAATTTTTAATTTTCTTTTTGAAATATTACATTCTTCCGGATCATAGGCATCAAAGAGCTATGTAACTTCAGTTTCGATCTGAATGAGAATTATGAAAGCTCAGGCTATAGCGACTGAATTGCCAATTACGCCTTTAGTTACTTTTTATATGTAGAAAGCAACCATTTTGTCGCAGTCTCAACTCATTAATTTAATGCCCCTGTTATGGTTCTCACCTGAGTCACTTGGCGACTTCAAGTCACCTAAATCAAATATTGGTATTACGGTTCTCGCCGTGAGTGAGAATAATGTCAAAATTGCTCACCTAATATTTTTTGGTGCTATAATGCGATTTTTTGTACGGAATAAAGAAATAATGAGAATAAAAAACATTACAATTATTTTTTTTACAGGCAAAATATTTAAATTAATATTTCCTAATTAAATATTGAATAAAAATCTATTTTTTATTTTAAAAAATCGTATTTTAAAATATTTTTATCGTACATAATAACAACAAAATTCGTATGCAAGTTGTCAAACATTTTTGTTCCCTCCATCCTCATTCGTCACAGAAAAATAAATCCACATTGCATTTGTCTGTTTGCAATATTTATTAACAATTTAACCCATAAAATATCTAATTAATTCTCATAAAATTACAAAATTAATCACAATAAATGTAAATGTGTAGACTGTTACACATATAGTACGTCAAAAAATTTAAAATTACTGTGCTGCCAACTTTAAAAAGAAAGAAAATTGTCATAATACGAGCGCTACAGACGATCCAATTTGGTTGGTTGGTCCGAGTTGGTTTGGGTGTAAAATTTGATCGCGTGTGTTCATGTCGGTCCGATCAAACTAAGTTCGATGTGTCGGATGGAAATTCCATCCAACCGACCAACCAAGCAACCAAGTTGGATGGTGTGTATTGTTGTCGGACAATATTTCATCACTTAGGTTATAAATTTCATAAGGTAAACAACGAAAGACACATACTGAAGTTAAAATTGTATAAAATCAAAATTAAACTAAACAAAACCAACACATCTATTAAAAGATCCACTCCTTTATCTGACCACAAATTTCTTTTTTAAACTCATTCTGTGTTTTGTACTTTAATTGATGATTTATTCTTCTAACTTCTAACCTGGAAATAACCTTGCGTAATGTCATTTCAGTCAGTCCGAAGTTACATGTTACACCGAAAATTAAAACCGACTCAACCAACCTAATATTAACTGACTGACTCAGTCATCATTTCAGTCACAATTTCGGTTGGGTTGCAGTTCACATGTTCGAATTTTCGTTAAATTTCAGTCGGTCATCATTTCAATTCAACATGTAACTTCAATAACAATTCTCATAGACGTATCACGTCATTTTTCATGACTATAGTCACATCACATCAATTTTGCGATTCTCTAAGTCGTTTGTTACGACTAAAGTCATTTTATACGACATACATACTAAAGATACATGTTAAACCGAAAGTGGTCTGACTGAAAATGTCCGAGATAAATTCAACATGTAAACGGCGGCTTGACTGAAAGCAAAGATTATTAATAAGATCTTCTTGTTAATAATCTTTGCTTTCAGTCAAGCCGCCCTGTACATGTTGAATTTATCTCGGACGTTTTCAGTTAGACCACTTTCGGTTTAACATGTATCTTTAGTAACATATGTCACTTGATTTTTGCAAGTGAGAGGCGAATAACGCAATTATTTTATTTTATATATTTTAAAATATTGTTTTTTGAATAATTTTGTGCACTGTTTTTAATATGTTATTGTTTAAAATAATAAAATTTTTGTTATAAAACGATTTTATTTCTAATTTGCCTAATATATTTCAAGTTGCAGTCGTTTCATTTGGTTCGCCTTCAAGAGTAGCAATTTTCAAGTGACGTGATAAAGGGTTTTCCAATAAGAGGTTTCATTTTGATATTCATTTTGCAAAATTGCGATTATTTCGTTGCTTGTGTGGCACGTAACATTTGCACCAGCCTCATTTTCGAAAAAGTAAGGTCCAATCACACCGCCAGCCCAAAAACCGCACCAAACAGTGACAAGTTGAGGATGGAGAGGCTTTTCAACAATCATTCTTGGATTTTCTGAGCCCCAAATGCGATAATTCTGCTTATTAACTTAGCCTCCGAGGTGAAAATGGGCCTCATCACTGAAGATGATTTTTCGATAAAAATCCGGATCATTTTGATGCATTTGAAGAACCCAATATACACAACGTATCGTACCATTTTTAGTAATGGCGTAGTTTTTACTTGTCAAATGTCAAAAGATGACAACTTCAAAATTGACAGCTGCCCAAATAGCAGGCTATTCAAAATGAAACCTCTTATTGAAAAACCCTGTACAATTATAGTCACATCACACGAAGTGACACGACTACGGGAATTGGGGTGTAAATGACTTGGTATATTTATGAATGAGAAAGTTTTGTGTGTTTTATGTAAATCTATTCCAACTAAATTTTAAAACGAAATCAATATATTTTTAATTCTAATAAAGCAAGCCTTGGGCTTAATTTTTCCAGCGTTAAGTTTACCTTGGCAACTGAGTTCTTTATCGAAAAGATTGATAATTTTGTTATCCAATTAAAATAAAAGTGAACAATACATATCATTACTGCTGCTGGTACAAGGAACTCGAAGAGAAGAATCCTCAAACCCCACCTAGTTACCTACAGTGACAATGTTAAATGTCCTTTATGTGATTTCCAAAGTGTCAATGTTTCCCTTTGTGCCTAATCATGAGGCCATCGAATTTTTCGAAGGACCTTATTATTATTATTGGGGGGGCCATGCGGGCGATCAGCCACTTCGCACTGCGACCTAAAAGATCTATTGTGCTGGCCCCAGCTTAATTATCCGTCCAGTCAATATTCAGGTTCTTAATGAACCTGAAAATACTGCCTCCCGGTATGTGATACATACTATCTGGGCTTATTGCTCTCCCTCCTAGATGTTTACTACAGCATGTAGTTCCGCTAGAAAGACGGTAGCATTGGAGCTCAAGGACCTCGAGAGGGTTGACCCACTCCCGTATATTCCTACTCCTGCCCCGTATTCCGTTTGATTTTACTCTTACGAGTTCCTGGGAATTGCAAATCACCTGTAGGTCACCCAGCTTTACTACAGGAAGGCTAAATAAAACTGGAGGGTGCCTGGTATCCAGAGTCCACATATTTTGGGCTGATTAACCTATCAGCCATTCATCTTTCGGCATATGCTGTTCCACCTTAGATTAGGGTTTTTTGTCAAGGTTTTCTCCTTTAGCGCCGTACTTTAGCCTGTGCCAAATGGCCAAAAATGTGCCAAGTGGCCTTAGTTACCAGTGGTTGCCACGAGGAGGAAGTACGTACACTTGCGAATTGTGAACAGGTTACCCCTTACACAATTGTACCCATCACGCAGCTGCCTAATAACAAGACCAGAACAGCTCACGTGATGCGCACCCTACTGGAAGGTTACGGAGCTGGTAGATTAATCTACTCAACTTTGATCCCCCCCCCCCTCCAATAGACGCCAAACCACCTCGAAGGACCTTAAAGTTGCCGTAAGGCTTAAGAATGGCCATGTAACCAGAATATAACGGAAAGGACTTACAAGACGTTTAAATGAATGAATGTCCGCAATAGTTTTTTATAATGGATTTTTAGTTTTTATAATATGTAAAATAAGAAACTTAAGTTTCAAGACCAAAAATTGAAACATTTTTAAATTATCAAAAAAGCTCTTTTAATTTAATTTTTGTATCTTTTTGTCCTATACTATATTCTGTGTGGCACTTACGTGGGGTTTTGTCCTGTATCCAATTTTGCCATTTTTCATTGCAATTAGTTTTTCTCGACAATAGTAAAGACCAACGAAATTTTTTGATAAGTTCTAAACAAAGAAATATGTCAAAATATCACAAAAATTAACAACACTGTAAATTTATTGTGGAAGTCGCGTGACGATTTGTTGAATTTAATCCAATATTTTACTTGAAAGAGATGCCATTACATTCATCGTTAAATGTTTTCTTATCCAATAAGTAAATACTCGAAAAAATTCATTCGTAAACTTTTTATTCACTTCACCTTAATTAAAATTCAGAAATTTAATACTACTTAAGTAGTTAATTTATAAAATAAAATTGAAAATATCAAATATTTACAGACATTAATATAATGAATTTGAGCTTAATTGGTGATCTATATTTGGAAGCGATTTAAACAAATAACAACATTTCAATAAGATAATTAACCATATAATAAAACCAAGATAAAAAAGTTAAAATCACTCACCATATTATGTTGGACGTTAAATTATTTAAATTTTCTCGACGAAATAAAACCAAAAACTTTTATTTTTTTAATTAAAATTTTTAATTTTTTTCTCATAATATATTTTTTTGTGTAATTTTTTTTTATCGTTTTTGTTTTTTAATTTATTTCATTCCTATTTAATAATACAAAAATAATAATAATCATAATGTTCTCATAATTAAAATAGTTTATATTTATAATTAAATAAATTTTAATCAATTGAAGCGCCAATTTAATATCTAAATCGAGTTTTTTTTACAATTTTTTTTTTTGTAATTTTTTATAGTCTAATGGCAGATTTACAATTATAGTTTTCACAAAATTTTGTTAATTAATTAATTAATTCTAGCAAAAAGGCACTTCAAATTTTTGTTTTTGCATGTACGAGTAGGTTGTTTTAAAATACAACAAAGTAGTAAGTCGAAATATTAATTAATATAATAGTAGTATATTGTATAATATTGCGGCAGTAATTAAAAATTACATTACACATCTTTTCTTAATTATGTGTATGTATGCATGTATATAAGAATATTTTCCCAAAAATATAGATGTCTTTTGTTTTCTTAATTAAACGCTATCAGTGATTGTTTAATTTTTTTTTCGTTTTGTATAATTTCTTTTACCTAAAAATATATATTTATATAAAAAAATTCTTAAATAACTAATTTAATTTTCTTTATAATTATACATATAATACAATATATAAAAAAAATTACTAAAATTGATCACAACTCTTATTAATTAATAATTTAAATATTAAAAATGAAAAATATATAAAAATTTCGTATATTTATAAATTTATTGTTCTTTTTTAGCTTTAAAAAAGGAATAAGATGGCGCGCGTTTAAAGCTGAACAAAATGGCCGATACACACGTGCTTTGTATTGCATTTTGTAACAGTTTTTCCTTTTTTTTTTAAATATTATATAACGCCATAATTTAATTTTGATATTTTATTGTATCTATAAGACAAATACTGTATTTCAGACTTTATATTATAATTTTTATAATATTATAACAAAAAATAGTATTTTGATTATTTTAAATTAATCAAAATAGCGTTCTTCCTTTATTATTTTATTTATTTGTGTCATTATGATTTCGTTTGTCTTTTATTCATTTTACATATAATTATGGCAATTTTTAAATAAATAAATGGAGATTCCCTTAATTAAATCAACTTTGTTTGTTTTAAATTTGTTTGTATGTGTTTAATTAATTTCGGAATGATATTTCTAAGTCTAGTAGTCTAATTTATAAATTTAATTAATTAATTCGGAATGTTTTAAAAATAAAATAAAAAAATTGACAACATTGTATAAAAAGTGTTTTCCCCTTAATAGAGTATATTTGAATATAAAAGAGTACACAAACAGTTTATCTGGAATAAACAAATAAAAAAAAAGAAGAGAAATTGTAAAATACTATTGATTTAAAAGAGATGGATTTATATACTCACTCAATTTGATATAAATAACAGTATGAATAAAAAATTGCTGAGTATTCTCACTTTCGTTGTTGAGTTGGCACTATATATTGGAATAGGGGAAATTTTAATTTTTATAGGGGATACGAGATTCAAATGAATTAGTTTATGATATGCGTTGATTTAATTCTTTTGTTCTATTTTATATTGTTGTTGAACTAGGTAGTGAATATCATTATTATTTAACCTACGCGACGTCCGAACCCGATGTCATCGAATCGTGTCGAGACATTTTTTTGGCCAAATCACTAACGATTTCTGTAAAAATTAGTGGATCGATATTTTTGCCCAATTGATACAGCAAGAACCAATCACCGATTTGGCAATTGTCGCATATGACTTGCACGTCCCGATGATCTGATAGGCGTGATGAGGCGCGTAACAAGTAATAACGTACTTTTGATGAAAAGCACACAGCAAGCCTATAGACTAGATATATTCCTGAGATGATTGTGAGCGAGATGAACCAGAACCATAGAAAAACGTAGATTTTCTCGTTTACAATGTTAAGTGGTAGTACACATAGACCATCGAATTTCTGAACCGAACCGGATGGACCATATTTGTGGAACGTACATTTCGTAACTTTTGGAAATACGCGTGCCATCGGATCGCCACGCTCTTCGGGTTCCATTTCGGTGAACTTAAGAACATCACTGCCGTATGTCGTAAATTCGCCATCCAAAAAGAAATCCATGAAATAAATTTGGCCAAACACATTGATAAAATTGAATAATTCACATACAAAGAATCGGAATGCATAGAAATTGTGTCGCTGTAAATTTTCCCGGAAATATTCAATTAAAATTCCTTTGCGCTCTTCCTTTGCTGATTGATTTACAAGCGGGCTATTTAAATCTAAAACCAACATTTTAATGCGGCCACCCTCCCACGTCTTCCACAAGTAGCGTGGCACATAGAATAAAATTGCTTGGAAGAAGAGCACGAAACACACCCACTGATAGTATTTATGATATTTCACTTCATCCTCGCCTTCTATATGCGATGAAACACCCGGCTGCACAATATCCCGCCCCGCTACACCAGTCAAACGATTTGGTATTGTGAACGTTGAATAAATCCAACAATACGTATCCATAACATTGAGCGGAATCTCATCGACAATACAATCGATCGGATCACCAATATATTGTCTTGATGTGACTAGCAATGAGAATGCAATTAATATGATCACGGTTGCCTTGTAATGCAATCGAAAAACATTATTATCGATACATACTGAGTCTAATTTAAGCAGCCCCTTAACGGAGCCGAACACATCAAACATTTTAGCTGCTTTTATATAGTTTCACACACTAAATAAATGTTCACAAGTATAATTTAAAAAACTATTTTTTATGTTTTGTTTTAAAATGTTCACTTTACAGCACTACACATTAAAAATTTAATTTTGTTTTCGATTTAAATTTTTTCTTTTTGTTTTTCACTCCATATAAGACACTATACAATTTTTTTATCAATGGCTTAAAACCAAATCAAACTTTTTTTTAAAAAAAAAAAAACAAAAAAAAAAAAATACAGCACAATAATGCTATCACAACGATTTATAAATTAAAACTGAAATTGGTTATATTTTTTATGAAAAGAGAATTTTCTTTTGTATTTGATATGCATTGCAGGGTGGGGATAAGCGAACATAGTGTGCGTGCATTCGTATTTATCAATAAAAATGAAACGCGAGCCAAAAAAAAAACCAGCCGAAGATACTACGCACACAAATGCATTCCGAAAGTTTTTTGGTTCGATTTCGATAGGGATGGTCAAATGTTTTTTTTCATGGCGTTATTCGATGCGCGCATGGCATTTGTTAAATTTATCTGGTTTTTGTTTGTGAACGCCAAATAAATGTGGTTTGTTGCTTAGTCGTTGCGATGCTATTGAAATCGTTTGCCAAAATTTTTGTGACAGCAAAATATTGAAACTTTTGTATTCATTTTAGTATAAAACGCGCCTTTTGTGCCTTAAATTGGTTTAATTTGCAGAAAAATGTGGTTAACAATTTATCGATAATTTGCGTTTTAATCATGAAGTTAAAATTCTGACTTAATGGGATTTATGTATGTATGTTGAAAAATAGGTAAGGAACTTAAAAAACTTAATTTATTTATCATAAATTTTAAGTTTACTTAATATTTGTTTTTACAGGTATCTTCTTGAAAAATGGTAACTGTTGCGAAAATTATAAAGTAATAGCTCTTTGGAAGAGTCAATGTTTAGAGTTCGCAGCAGTCTCTGTCACCAAAGCGATGTTCAAAGTCTGACTATTGCGCATTAAACTATTTGAAAAAAGATCGCTTAGTTTCAGGTTAGTTACAAATTTCAAAATAATTAAGGCCTGAACAATAAACAGGATATTTTTCAGTTTCCAAATTCTTAATTATACGATTTATGAAGGCTAATCCGACAGATGAAAGCAAATGTTGTTAGGGAAAATACGCATTAGACCAAATCTGCATTTAAAATCCACCATTGTCGAAATATTGGGAATTGAACTGTTCTAATATTACATAAACGCCTCAAAACGCATAAAAATTAGAGGGATTTCCTTGTCACCGTATGGTATATTATATCGTAGAATTAAGGAAAATCCATGTTTGCTTGCCATCAGAAAGGCTATCTTGCCCGTGAGGAGAAATAAACGATCAATAAATACATTATTGTGGGCTTTAAATCCTCTCAGGTGATAAACAAAGACTGACTCTCATTTTTATACGTATTGTGACAACTTTATAATATTTAAATTTGCCTAAGCCATAACGTTTGAATAACAGCATTTTGCTAATTATGTCAGTCGTCGTAGTTCATTCACTAACCGTGCGATTCTGACGTTAAGACTGTTAAGAGTATCACAGCTAAGAGAAATTTTGGTAAGAGGTTTTATAAGAGAATCTCTCAATTGGTATTCTGTCTTAAAATATCTCTGAAAAACTCTCCAAATATAATAGAAAATATTTGGAGACCTGTCAATTTGAATTTTTACATACATATTTGGTGGTTGATAAATAAATAAAAACAATTTTGGTAATTTTAACGTTATTTAAATTTTTATTTTATTTAAATAATTTAAATTACAAGGGCTCTAGGACAAGCGTTGAACAAAAGGCCCAGAAATTTCTTAACTAAGAGAAATCTCTTAGTTAAGACCTCTGTGACTGAACGACAGAATCGCACGGTAAATTATGTTATTGTTTAAAATAGTTATATCGATATGCCGAATTTAAGTCCTCGGATATTTCGTTATCTGGGGCCCTATTCTCGAATTCCACATCCATTTTCCACATGTGGACATCTGTCAAAATTCATAAAAATTGAATTTTTTCGGTACTAAGGGAATATTTCCGAATGGGTATAAGCAGGTGGAAAAAATTCCCCATATATGAAAATGTCCATGCCGCATGTGAATTACATTTTTCGAACGTTTTTGTGTGAACAGATGTCCACATGTGGAAAATGGATGTGGAATTCGAGAATAGGGCTCCTGATCTGATATGACTCTGATATGAATTAACTGAATTTTCATGTAATCTTAGATATTCTAAATATGGTCTTTCAAATTAAAAAATATTTCAAAATTTACCACAGTTTCAAAATTTAAGTATGTTGTAATTATTTCACTGTTTTTGTAAACTGCACTTTTTATAAAACACGGCAGGCACATGCGTCTTACAGATTAATTTGTATATTTTGTTATAATTATATTTTGTTGTTGGAAATTTGTATTTATAATAAATTTATTTTATAACTAGAATCGACCGTAGTATTATCCACCAAATTGAAATAAATAGAGCAGAATTAGCACCAAAGATTGCTTCTGAAATAATCTTGAAATTGAAATTTTCCCTCAATTTCTAAGGAGTTGGATTCAGGCAGCCAGATATAATTCAAAAAAACTCCTTAAAAATCCATACATTGCAATGAAAAATAAAATTGTCCGATTGAAATGGGTTAATGGAAATTTGGGTCGAACAGCATTTGTGAGTGTGGAGAAAACATGGTGAAAAAATAAATCCAGAATGTGTTCGTGAATAATAATGTTATACTATGGAGCTGTATGGGTAACGGTGGTGTCGGATACTGGACTTTCATAGACTGAATTTTAATTAAAAAAGGTTATGTTAATGTTTTGGAAATCAATTTATTTAGATTGGGTCAAAAATTTGGGATTCAAGTTGAAATGGTTAACAGATAATCAAATTAGAGTGTTTCCCTGGTTTTCCCATTTACGCGGCTGAATAATCAAAAGAAGGATTAAAAGAGATTATGGCTACTTAATTGGGAAAACTGGGGGATTGTCATATTGATGTGAAGTGCGGTGTTTTTTTCGTTACAGATTTAATTTACCTAAAAAATAAAAATTATTTTTGTAATGAAATTAAAATACTAAAACTAGTAAAAATTGTGTAATCGTATAAATATTTTTTAGTAGAGCAGTTTCGTTGTCAGGTAGTTGTCAGTTTTACTCGTCTTGGTTACATTTGTTTACATTTTTGTTTCGATACAAAAAAAAATGTTTAAAAACAAAACTTAAATGTCCAGTACTGCCTTCTCCAGAAATTTGCCAACGTCGGCCGTTTTTTGTCATCATCACCGTCGGCCGTTTTTTGTCATCGAAAGTAAAGCAGAAAATAAGTAAGATAGTGTAGAGTAGGTTGTTATCGACGATTACTTTCTATAATAGAATTGAGATGACACGCCGCTCGACACGGAAAATATATATTTGAAAAAGAATTGTATTTTCCATTGAAAAATATTATCTTTGATTTATTTTATTTGTTGTGGTGAAACGAACGAACAAGAAAAATATCGAATAAGAGAACTGCTACAATTCGCTATGAAAGAAAATTTGGAAGATTTCGACCAAAAAAACCGCAAACCTTTATTTATGTTGAAGATTGGTTAACCTCCAAAGACATGTTGGTATCTATAATTTTTAGTAGGTGCGTGCCAAATTCTTGAAGAAGATTATCACATTTTTCGAAGAAACTTTCATTTTTTCGACTCTTTTTCGCGATAATCCCAGAAAAGTTGCCTTTTTGTAGGTGATTCGATATGAATAAACATAACATTACAGGATGATTCGATATGAATAAACATAACATTACAGGATTTTTGTTTAATATTATAGGATTTTTGTTTTCCGCGTTTGTTTCGTGGTAGAGTGGTTCAAGTAAGAGGGCGTTGGTGGACATATTAGTTACGTTTCCGAATTTGGGCCTGGTAGTTCATGGGGCTGTCAACTATCATCATCTTTCAGGGTTTTTCCCATAAGCGTTTCATTTATATGTCAAATAATTAGTAATTCCTCAATAGATGTAAAGGGTTTCTGTAAAGTCAGAAAGTCCAATAAAACGATATTTTTGTGATCTGTAGGTACATCTGTTGATTCAGTAGGTACATTGAAAAGCTGAAGTAAAGCAAGTCTGAATTGTTTTTTGATTGCATTGGGTAAACTTCTAATAAAAATTCACTTCTACAAAATATTAATATTCCACTGATAGTTTCCATGGACTAGTCGTTTAACTCTTCTTCTAGGTGAAGGCAAGCAATCACACATCATACTCACTCTTCACTACCGAAGGATTTCTCCGTATACAGAGGGTTGACTTAGAGGTTCGGACGCGATTAAAATTTTGAAAGAATCAACGTTTGTTGTCTAATTTTATCGTTTATTGATGACCGGCGAATTTATTGATATGAGCTTAACATACATATGAGCGAATTTAACTGGTCTAACTTGCGCTTAAATTTTAACCGTTAGATCTCATGATGTAACTTCATAGTGATAATCGCCTTCTAAGTTGTTTAATTGCATTGATTTAAATATTCACTTCCAAATCTTTAAAAATATAGGACATAAGGGAAACAGTTGATGCTTTATTAGATTATTCACTGTAATTCTGCTTTATTATTATATATTCTACAGGTCTTTTCGGTGATAACGTTTTTGGGCTATGAGAGAAATGGCACGATAGATGGATTTGATAAAATAAATTTATTTATTATTATCATCATGAAATGATAGGACAGTGGCTGTTTGCAAACGATTATGTACTGAGCGGTTACGAGAAGTACGATATGAAGCGCAGGGTCTCAGGCAAGCGCCTCTCACATTCGTCGCGGTTAGTGTATTTGAACCGCAGTGTAGCACAACGGAGTATATATGTGGCGTTCTCTCGCTACAGTGGGCTCAAGAATGTAAACTGCTATTTTGTAGTTTGTAATTTAAATCAAAATTTATACTTGGATTAATTATTTTAATTTAAAATAAATTAACCACCACTGTTTCTTTACGCAAAAATTGACACCATCGGATCTCCGATCGGATGAGCCATTCTTTCGCTACAGTGGTTCAAGCATTTAAATCGCTCGAAATCAGAGGTTCGCGGCGCGGCTCTCCTACGATAATTGACGTCATTGCGATAATATTATGCGTGATGAAGCCTAAAGACCAACCTAAGCAATCATATATTTATAAATTAAAGATATTGCTTATAGTTTATGAGAAATTGCCCACGACCAAAGGGGTTTATTACATCAACAGGTAACAGGCGGTCAAATAATATTTCCTATCTGTCATATTTTATGAAATTGCGAGTTGTTTCATAATATGTACAAAATCAAATCAAGTTAATCAACTGGACAATAAATATTTAAATACCAAACTTCGTTTAGCTAAATATTTATTTGAAAGTTAAAATATTTCACGTAAACAAGCATAATCAGCTTACATTTAATTTGTATTATTCTAAAATAAATTGCTATTTCATGAAATTATAATGATAGGCAATATTGTTTATCTGCCGATTAGCCCCATTTAAGTAACCTGTCCGGTTATATGTACATATATGCGACAAATGGTATATAGTTGGCTGATATCAACAAGCTTACAGAAATAATCTTTCGATATAAATTACAAGAAATTACCAATTTTACTGACTATTTTACTCAAAAATTGTTTCATACCCCTATATGTACAATTTTATTAAAAAACTACACGCTGCTCGTTCTCATTAGTATTTTGAAAACAATTACACACCATTCGTACGAATTCGTTCTTCCACACGAATTTATTCCATTCATATTTTAAAACAACATGGTATTCGTTTTCGTATACGTATTTAGAACGACGCGATATACTACCGCCACATACACAACCATAACAAAAGGGGAAATGCTCTCCGTGAATGGGAACCGCTGAGATGCCTGATCATGATTAAAGAAACGAAAAAAAGAGATAAAAAGCGCACAAATACTACTACTATACAATAGTAACAAAGTGCATTGTAAGTTGTAAAAGAAAACATAAAGAAATAAAATAAGAAGACAGTGTATCATAAATTCATAAAAGAAGGTAACTAAGGGCATAAAATAAGAAATTTGTTTGAATATTGTTTGTGTCCCTATTTTTTTATGATTTAGAAGTTCAACAGTCAGGAAAAGTAAACAGAAAATCTAAAACAAAAGACTTCAAGATGTATTTTTATACGTTCGTTCAATTGAAATCTCTCTAAATTCTCTGAAACAAAAGATTTGTTCGATTCTAAAAATGTTTTCTTAGAAACAGTACTCACTAAAAATATTAGAATTAAGAAAACCAACATCATGTGTTACTCAGCGTGTATGTTATAATTATAACGACGGATGTTGATAACAATAAGTATGAGAAAATTATAAGAAATACGTCACCATTATTTTATGCTACGCCATTAATTACTTAATAAAAAACACTTAAGTGTCGTCATGTATTGTTGTTAATGGGTTACTTTGTTTTTGATGATTCATCGTATATGGTGAACGGTAAATTTTATGGTTTCTTAAAATTTTTGTGTTTGACATACCAAAAATTCGCTTTGCAATTTAAATAGAAATTTCATTTTAATGTATGTATATCATTTTTGGGTATATCGCATGCGGTAATCGTGTATAATAGCAAAGGTTTTCTTATGATTTATGACTGTTCGTTTGTGCGTTTATCTGTATGAGATTCACACGTTTTAAAAATATTGACCACATGTTGAGCGAATACTATTAAGAATAGAATTTTTTTTGTAATTACGTTCTGAATTTTTTGGGGTCCGGATGGCGCAGGCTGGAAATTCCATACGTCGCATAAATTGGAAAATACCCAAATTTTTATTATGTGCATTTGCACTTAGTCATGGTTTTTCTTTAATTTGGTTGCATCATATTGCTTTTTACAATTTAGTTAAACCGAAAAAGTAAATCAATTTAATTGATTTTTAAAAAGCCCAAATTACCGGAGTTGCGTAAAAAAAAACAATAAATAAGCATGAGCCAGCTTGAATATCTTAAATTTTCTGATTGTAAAAGTGTACTTATTACTTCAAATTTTAAAGACAGGTATAGTTATGATGTTGGTAGTTACTCTCCGAGTATCACTCTCAATTTTACTTGGTGGTTTTTCACGGGTTAGGTATGAAAATGGTAGAAACTAATATTTGTTTATGTGACTGAACCAAGCAGAAATTCCATTTGTATGCAACTTATTACTGGCGAACATTTTAATTCATATTGCAAACAAAACCCTAAAAGATTATTTTAAATCGAATAAATGGAGTCCCAACACTTAAATTCCCGCTCCATAGCATTCTGGTTCCTAAACTGAAGCGTCGCAAGCATAATAAACAAAACTAATGAGTTGAATTTTAACATAAACTAAGGGTTATTTTTAGTTGCCTAACATAATTTTTTATGCACGCAATAAATCGTAACACTTTAAACTTTTAAACAATTTTAAACTAAAACACAAATTGATTTGGCTACTTAGGAAAAACAAATGCTAATTATATTTTGCTTTTAAATCCTAATTTTTATTAGGGCTCATTAATCTTTTCTTCAAAAAGAAACAATAAAGGTTAGTTAAAATATCAAATTTGCTTGATTATACACCGTCATATAACTGCAGAAGACTACTGATATAAGGTTATCAAAATCGGTTAAGGTTAATCGATTCGGTATTATTATTAATATTAATCTAATTTTACCGAGGCTAAAATTTATGCGATTTTTCTCACCCTGTTTCCCAATTTCAGAGCTATATATTTAAGGGGACCGAATTAAGTCCGCGAAAATTAATCTCTTCTACAATTTTTGATGGCGAAATTAATTAATTTTCAATATGAATTAAATCTACGATTACTTTAAAAAGAATTAAATTGGCGAAGAACAAATTCAAATTTACCTGTGAAATTAATTAATTTTCCAAATGAATGTAACTTCGCCGATAAATATTGGGATACAAATCTTGATCTTGAAATGAACTTGAAATGTCACATATACTATATATTACGCTTCCACGATAAAGTACTGAACAATTTACTGGATTACCAGAGTTTGAAACGTGCAGGGTTAATTCATAATTAAAAAGAATTCAGGATTTAATTCAGTTTCCTAAACAATTCATGTCGCGGAATTATTTCATAAAAATTAGTTCATTTTTGTCGGAGGAATTAACTCCCGCGGAATTAATTCGCAGAGCCTTGCAATCAATATGCCCCATATATGTCAATTTCAGCTGCTTGGGGGAAAATTATGTATTTTCTCGAGTTAGTTAGACTTTTTTTTAATCCTATTTTAAATACAGACATTTTCCTTCTCTAAAATGATACAACTTATTTTAATGTTGAAAATAATGAATTTACTTTGCGTTTCTGCCCTTTAACACTAGAACTACCGACCGGTCAAAATGACCGATTTACATTTATTGATTTTTTTTTTTTAAATTATAATGTTAGAATTGTTTTGGAAATTTTTGATGATTTTTAATATAGTTACTTTATTGTCATATCATAAATCATAAATTTCTAAAATAATTCTAACATAATAATAAAAAAAAAAATGAATTCAATAAATGTAAATCCGTCATTTTGACCGGTCGGTAGTTCTAGTGTTAAATATGTTTTGGAATTAGATGGAAAGTTTTGATTGTAATTCTTTACGACTTGTGGTAAATTTTGCAAATCATTTACATTTATTGTCCATTTCTTATTAAAATCCTGTATTAGCTTAACACCACATAATGCGACAATATTTATGACTTTTATTTGACTAAAAATCTTCATTCCAGTCATGAAATTATTTTTCTTCAAAAAATCTTTCGAAACTTTCAACCGTTAAAAAAAATCCATTAGTGTAACAAAATCTGCTAGTTGTGTCGTAATAAGTGTCAGACATTTTAAACGTCCATCAGACGACAATCAGACATTTTAAACGTCCAAAACTTACAACATTTTAGGAGTAATGACAGATTCACTTGCTCTAGTAGATAGTGCTGTGGATGACACGGGCAAATCAATAATTTCGAAGTTTACACTTTCAGCAGGCATGGTTTCGTTGTCACTATCCGATGATGTAAATAATCCTTTCAAGAAATATTCATTCAGCCTATTTCAAATCATGTACTCGTATATGTTCGATTGAAGATGAAAAATTGAGGAAACACCGATTTCGATTTCAAATTTCTCGCTTAACTCCGGACCTTTAAACCATCTTCGATTTTATATAATAAAACACAATATAGTATTTCGGTTTTGTCACTTCTTTAACGTGATATTTATTTTATTTGTAAATGAAATTACGATCCAAAACGATCCGAAACGATCGTAATTTCATTTACAAATAAAATAAATATCACCGACCAAACGGCGCAGTGGTTAAAGCGGCGGCGGTTGAATCGGGAGGTACCGGGTTCGAATCCCGACAGGGGCGGGATGCAAAAGGGATTTTTCATCATCTGATTACGATCGGTGATGAAGATGAACACATCTATGACCCCCTGTTGAGAGTACAGAATCCATGGGCCGATCCACCTTTCATGTCAGCACTATAGGTTGGCATGAAGCAATGCAATGTGCAGGTGGTTTATACAAAACGAGTCTATAGCCGTACGTCCTCGATTTGGCTACTACTGCGTAAAGAAGGACGGTAAAAGTAAACTGCGAAAGAGTTGGGAGTGCCTTGAGCCCCAAAACAGATTGCATAGATTAAAACCCAAAAAAAAAAATAATATAAATATTACGTTAAAGAAAGTGACAAAACTGAAATATTGTGTTTAATTATATAAACATTTTTTATTGGTGATATTAGTCCACGAGTAAACAACAAATACATCTTCGATTGTTCCACTATATTTTTTTGTAACTTAACATTTTTTTCTCCCTTGCTATCTAACCAGGACCACCCTAGTGTGAGACCATGTGTTAGGTCCTTTTTCACTTTAATTACTAGTTAAGTATATTAGTATTTACGAACATTTATCCAACGTTTCAACGATAGAGTTCTATAGATTTTTAATTTTTTGATTTATGCAATTTTAATATGTTCCCAAAATTGTTAAACAATTCAATCCAGTTTCGAACTGATGACTCTATCTATGATAATAAAAAAATCAATCCTCTCATTAGGCCAAGGCGACTGGACTGATTGTACCACAATTTACATTCTTTGTATACAGAATGTACTGCGCAGGTTGTTTTAGCGAATTATACTAATACAGCCATGCTTTTTTACACAGTCTATTATTGTGTGAATATGTAGAAGAAATTAAACAAATTTTTTTATTGGTTTTGAGCTCTTTATTTAAAAAGTATTTTATATAAACCGACTTTTCATTTTATCTAATTATTCTTGCAAATCTCTTGATGCTATCTTCAAATTTTCGTGTGTGCCAATTATGAAGAATTATTCAAATATAGTGCTGGACCCAACATATTGCCTTGAGGGACCCCTGCTTGATTTTCATGTAACTTAGTAAATGCACAATTATGTTCGTGTTGTTAGCTGTCAGAAAATTGGTATATGCTGGCCGGTAGGAGCTTACTTTTATTTCAATGTTCCCTGTTTTTCAGATTTCATGAAAGTTGACTTAAGCTTTGATTCACAGAAAGAAGCCTTGAGAAGTCATTGGAAAATTCGAAATTTAGGGAAGTACATAGACAAAAATTACGTAAAACAAAGAAAATTTCCCGTTTTTAATTTCTATCCGATTTCATAAAATAACAGTCGTTAGATAATTATTATTGTACTATAGTCAGGGTACTCGGTATTTACCGGGGAAATAAAACATGAGCCGAAAAGTTACCTACATTGGTACATAGATGTCGTTGTTATGAGTTATTACTATTCAATTTCGAAAATAGAATCCTTTACTAGGCACCATTTACATTTTCAACAAAATTGACGTATCGCGCATTTTGTGAAGAATGGATAAATTTCAAATTCGTGGCGCAATTTATGATCTTTATTAGAAAGGCTTATCAGCAACCGATATAAAAAACAATATGAATCTACCTTTGGCAAGTCTACACCAACAGGTATAGACTCCGAAACTTTCCGTTTTTGAGTCGGTAAATTTAAACGTGGTCGCACAAGGGTTTTAGATTATGAACGCAAAAGAGGTGACAACACCAGAAATGATTGAAATATTTATGACATTGTATTGAGATTGTTGATATCGTAAAAATTTCAAAACAACGTATTTAAAATATCTTACATGGACATTTGCATAAAGCAGGATGGATGGCGTCGCGTGGTAAAATAGTAGTTCGCTCACTATAGATCAAAAATGCGAACGAGTAACTACTTTTAACAACGTTTGAAAAAAAAAATTGGAAAATCTTTAGAAACAGTATGTTGAGTTAAAAGGATATTATATTGAAGATTGTAATAAGTATAATTATTGGTAAAATAGTAGTTTACGCATTAAAATATGATTTATGCATAAAAATTTTTTGTAAAAATCAGTTCAGAATCCCTTTCTCAAAAGTGCAACACGAATTTCATCATAATTGGATTAAAAATATTTGCATTCTCCAATTGGAAATATTCGTGTATATTTTATTCCAGAATTTTATCAAAAAATCGTTTTGCCATCCATGTTGAATTTGATCGAAATCGGTTAAAAAATAGCAATTTTGGTTCCGATTGCTCTTATTCGAATCTCATACATATATCGAGTTCATATGCAGTACGTGCATTTTCAGTGTTCAATTTTGCCTAGGTACATATTTTGACTTGAAGATGAGCGTTTTTGCATTAGTTTTCCCCTTTATATATTTTTATATTCAAGTGTTGATCACAAATCTATCAAAAACCTTTTTTGAACAGATTTACAGTACGAAAATAAATTTCCCTTCATGATCTTTCCTTTCTTATTCTTCCATCGAATTATTATAAGGAAAGATATATCGGTCAATTTTGTTATCGTGAAGAACCGTCTTTACGAACTTACATAAGTCAAAAGTAAAATGATTTTTCATTGGGAGTATCCAGCGCTGATAGATCTACAAATGAAATATTTCACTAAAGTAGAATAATCTCGCGTTGTATGTAATTTGTATATCTATATTTAGGTTCACGAATAAAGTATTGTAACGCAAGAACAAAACGTTTGAGATTTAATATGGAAAATATAGCCAAACATATAATTTTAGAGGAATTGGCGGACTCAAATGACCTCCATATAAATGCACTTGTGCCCACTAATGGCAATTTTAGATTGCAAACATGCCGACGAGCAGAAAAAACCGATATCCTCCACACTCACAACAACGATTATTACGAAGAAACCATCCCGAAATATAACTAGGATGAGTTTAAGGGACATTTCGTCTGTCCAGAATAATTGGTATTACATACTTATTTTTAATTTTAGAAATTACTTTGTTTGGTAGCCGAGAATTATAAAGCAGTGAGTTACAGCTACATACCGATAGAAAAAAAAATTTTGCTAACAGTTTGGCTTTTAAGCAAACAAGACTTCATTCTGTGAATCAAAGCTTAAGTCAACTTTCATGAAATCTGAAAAACAGGGAACATTGAAACAAAAGTAAGCTCCTACCGGCCAGCATATACCAATTTTCTGACAGCTAACAGCACGAACATAATTGTGTATTTACTAAGTTACATGAAAATCAAGCAGGGGTCCCTCAAGGCAATATGTTGGGTCCAGCACTATATTTGAATAATTCTTCATAATTGGCACACACGAAAATTTGAAGATAGCATCAAGAGATTTGCAAGAATAATTAGATAAAATGAAAAGTCGGTTTATAAAAAATAATTTTTAAATAAAGAGCTCAAAACCAATAAAAAAATTTGTTTAATTTCTTCTACATATTCACACAGTAATAGACTGTGTAAAAAAGCTTGGCTGTATTAGTGTAATTCGCTAAAACAATCCGCGCAGTACATTCTGTATACAAGGAATGTAAATTATGGTACAATCAGTCCAGTCGCCTTGGCCTGATGAGAGGATTGATTTTTTTATTATCATAGATAGAGTCATCAGTTCGAAACTGGATTGAATTGTTTTACAATTTTCGGAACATATTAAAATTGCATAAATCAAAAAATTAAAAATCTATAGAACTCTATCGTTGAAACGTTGGATAAATGTTCGTAAATACTAATATACTTAACTAGTAATTAAAGTGAAAAAGGACCTAACACATGGTCTCACACAAGGGTGGTCCTGGTTAGATAGCAAGGGAGAAAAAAATGTTAAGTTACAAAAAAATATATGGATCTCCTCCAAAATAGCAGTATTTTATTTGACCAAGGAATTGGAATTGGAATTCAGTTTCCGTCAAAAGAAATGACAAAACGAATTCTTATTTGGAATTGGATTTGTTTTCTAAAGGTTGGTAGCATTTTGTATGCGGTATTTGCGCTTTATTTTAAATTTAACGTTCTTTTTAAATTAAATATCAGTAATTTACATATCCTTACATATTCAATAAATATATAAAATTTCATAATTAATAATCAATATACATATAATATTCCAATATGAACGAAGCAGCATCTACTGATGTACCGAAAAAGAAAACCTTAGTGAGTATTTGGATTGAATATTCTTTATTTTTATAAACCATACGAAACAAACTGTTAGAGTAAATATATTAATCTTTCCAATGTTAATACCTCTCCGAGAAGAATACGGAGCCGTACGGAGACACGAACACTATTGGTTTTCGTTAATAACATAAAGGCCGAGTTCGAGCATTTTACAAAAAAAAAAAATTGGTTCATGATTATTTGGCGGAAGATTTAACTTCTTCTGATGCTATACAAATGTACTTTATATTTTTAGGAAATATTTTACATTTACGTTTGTTTCAGGAAATTCCCTTTGCACCGAATGAAATAAAAAATAAAATAAAAGTTTAAAAATCTGCCTATAAAACGGTAAAAGACAGCAATAATCGAACCTGGGCCGGACCAGCAACAGCACCATATTTGGATCTTATGGACGAAATATACGGCTTTGAAAATGCTGCACCAGAGAGCACAGCCTCACTTACGAAAAGCGTTGGTATAGGGCAGCAATGACCGAAGACTCAAAATCAAGATGATGAGTTATTCGACTCAATGATAGAAGTGTCATTTCCCGGAGAAGATGAACCACTGACGTCACATTCGCCTGCCGATGTTCCGTCAACTTCAGGCAACTCAGGAAGGGCACCTCGTCGAGAAAATGAGAAGGAGAAACTCTTGAAAGGAAATTAGCTTTTCAAAGGGAAGGCGTAGAACTAAAAAAGGCAAACAAAACAACGTGGATGCTGAAACGAGAAAAGGCAAACAATAAGAGACAAGCCGAAAAACGAGATTGGCACATTGAGAAAAGTGGGATAAAGAGCTAAGAGAAGGAATGAAAACAATATTAGATTACCTATGTAACAATAAATATGTATTACAGAACTATATTAAATTTAAATTTGAAATAACAATAAATTATATTTTTTATTAGTTTGTTTATTTTTTATAAAAGTCCCTTTTCAAGAAGACTATTGAAGACGGCGGAGTGGCGATCCTGTGTATTACCACGACTGGTGTTAACCGTAACTAGCACATCAATAGCCGCAGTTCCTTCGTCTTCATTACTTTGGTCATCGTAGTTCCATTCAGCCTGTTTATCCATATAAAAGTTGTGGAGGGCACAACATGCGAATTGTGATGTTAGTTACTGTGCTTATTTTGCAATGTTCCGTGAACTGCACTATTCGCCTGAACCGAGTTTTCAGCAACCCGAAAGGATTTTCTACAACCTTCCTCGTTGAAGAATGAATATAATTATATTTTTATTGTTGTTCGGTTAAGTTTCCCGTATCTTTTAAAGGAGTGATTAACCAAGGTGTCATGCCGTACACACTATCACCATCTAAAAATGTGTTATTTGGAAACAACATATTCTTCCGTGGCCTTCTTATTCAAAAGCGATCGACGCAGGACCCGACTACCCTGAAAAGATCCGAGTTTTCTACAATGAACGTCTAAGAACCTCTTTCCACTATCCACAACAGCTTGCATTATAATGCTGCAATATTTTTTGTTATTGCTATATAGTGGGATTTGGTCAGACGGTGCCTTTATTTTAATATTTTCTCGAAACTCTAAAATGTCGCTTAAAATCCTCGTCGGTATATTTTTGTACAGTTTAATAAATGTCAAAAATTTGTACTAAAAAATATTTATCACAGGTTTCGGACACAGTACACATTTTTGACATTTGTTTGAATAAACCGCACACAACCAAATTATCACGGTCTTTTGCTATGATAATTTTTGATACAAACAGAATAATTGTTCGGTCGATATTTAACATGGTCGCATTAGCATTTTATATCATCAAAATAAAATGTCAGCAAGTCAATGATTATGTTATCGTTTGCAGCAATATAATAATACCAACATGATAATTTCCCATTTTCAACTGCAGCAGCTTGCTGACAATTACTTTCTTCTAGTGTATGTCAACTAAAGGTTGTCATTTATTTGGCATATTAGTCTAGTGAATAAATGTGAGAGCTACCACTATCGCCTGACAGATTATTGAATCTATTATAGAATTAATTAATCGATTGAATTAAAAGATTGAATTCTATGCACCACATCGTTAACGATTTATTTTAATCCGTAATAGAGTTGCCTCCAATATTTTTTAGTTTGCGTTGCAATTCTTATTTGAGACCATCCATGACCTTCCTATTTCATGTATAAAAACCTAACTATCGTATTATATTTCCAAAAATTTTGGCGAAAATTATTGCATCATCATCCTCTTATTCTAAGCCCTAACAAATACAGCCCTACGTTACAATATATAATATTAGACGAAAGCCAATTCGATGCGTATAAAAAAAGGATTGCTGGCCATTAAAATCAAAAAACAATGTGACAGAAAAGAAATACTTCAAAAAATTATTACACAATTCGGGCAGCGTAATAAAAATTTGTGAACGTAGGGGAATAGTTTTCAAATAAATTTCAAAAATTTGTACTAAAAAATATTTATCACAGGTTTCGGACACAGTCTAATGTGGATTTCGATTGACCAAATTGAATTGCACAGTGCAAAAAGTGTAATTTTTTTACCCTGGAAATATTCGGTTGACCAAAAAAAATTGCACTGGCAGCTACACCAGTGCAATTTCGACTACTCCAGTTTTTTTGGTAGTTTTACCCCTCTTTTTACAAATGCACTAAACAGTACTGTCATTGTGCAGTCATTTTCGATTTAACTTGTCATTTTAATATGGTTTGACAGATGACAGAACACAATTCGGTGTTTATGTTCGATTGACGAAGAAATTGAGGTTACACTTTCAAGGAGGGGTAAAAAATCAATCGAAAACGACATTAGTGTACGTTTCGACAGAAAAGTTCGTTGTTATTTTTACAAAGGGAAATATTTTTTTGTTTGGTTGTGTGGGTGTTTCGTTTGGATAAGTATTTCTGCTCTTTGACATTTGATACGATTTTGAAATGGTTGGAAATGAATAACAAATTTACAAACGAATATGAAGAAGGTCTTTGGGGTTGGTGAACAAGTTTTGGATATATATATTTTCGTATGTTACTCAATATATTATTAAAAACCCCAATTTAAATTTATACTAACACAACTAGATTTATTTAATATTATATATTTATTTTTTAAATAACACATGTATCTTCGCAAAACATAACTTTATATAATATTTATTTTGATAATTAAAAAATGATTTTAACATTTATTTTTTAAAAGAATATCTAAATTTTTCTGCTATATTTTTCCAGTTTTTTTTTTTTGGTAATCAATAATAAAACAATATATTTTTTTTGCTTTTTATTTTTATTTCTATGTGCACTGCGTTTAGGCAAAAAAGGTTCTTCCATATTTTAACCAAGCTCAATTATTCCGAAAACATAAAGACTTTAACTAAGTTCATTTCGTTCGTTAAAATGTTCATATGTCTGTTTACACATGAAATGTCCCCACAGGTCCATCAAGGTCGTGAAATGCGAACATGTCCATAATTTATTAATTCAAGCTTTATTAGATTATGTTTTTGTACCTAGTAATAAGAATAAAAAAAATTAACTTTGAGCCGCCATGTTGGCATATACGCGACCCTTCCATTTAATAGCTTCAATAACCTGTCAGGCGATAGTGGTAGCACTCAAATTTACTCCCTATATCAATATGCCGTATAAATAAGAATCTTTAGGTGACATAAACTAGAAGAAAATAATTGTCGGCAAGCTGCTGCAGTTGAAAATTATTATGTTGCTATTATTATCTTGCTGCAAACGATATATTATGTTATCGTATTGACTAGTTGACATTTTATATTGATGATATAAAATGCTAAGGCGACCATGTTAAATGTCGACCGAACAATTATTTTGTTTGTGTCAAAAATTATCATAGCAAAAGACCGTGATAATTTGGATCTATGCGGTTTTTTCAAATAAATGTAGATTGCAAAAAAAAATAACGTGAAATTCTGGTTAAAACAATTTTTTAAATATTGGTTTAGGGCTCTTTTTATTTAAAACAAAAAACTAATTACAGCTTTAGCTTTCAATAGTTATTTAAATTTGATTTATTGGCTCAATAAAAAAAAAATAACTGAAATTCTGGATTAGTAAGAAGGGATCACTCGTCTTATGGGTAAAACATAAGCTACAAAGGCTAATCTTACCCTGTTCCGAGCTAACTGATACAATTGTTTCTAAATTGTACACCACATGACTTTTAAATCGCACTTAATCAAGATTAAGAAACAAAAAAAAAACTGATAAATGTCAACTGAATAGTTTCGGTTATCCCAAGGTAAGCCCAAGCTCATTTACATATTTTTTTTATAATTTTGATTTATACGTTTATAATTGATAAATTGGACATCATAATGTAAAAAATAAAAAAAAAATAAAATTTTATGGTTACACAATATTTTTAACGTTCTTGCAGTTATTCGTAACAGTATAAATATTTGTCTATGCAAATTAAAAGAATATTTTGAATGTATGTATAATACAAAAACGTACGCTCTTTCATTTATCGTTCCATTCAAATTACGTACATAATTAAAAATTATTCGCGGTATCACAAAAAGCTGTTTCACATAAACTCACTTCAAACTAAGCCCATACTTACGGCTCTTGTGATTACGAATTTCTTGTATTCGGTTTTCAACAAAAGGAAAACACCTTTAAGTCTTGGACAAAAGTGGATGGTGAAATAACGTTTCTTATACAATTTATTTATTTATTTTATTTATTTATTTTATTTATTTATTTAAAGAATTTTATAAATAATTTAGTATTAAAAGGAAAAGCACACATGGAAACAAAGCAATCGAAACAAAAAAAGAAAAAAATAATGAAGTTGCTTCCATTAGGCATAAAAACCTCTAAATTGTTTCAAACAATTACCACCTCATGCTTACACATTCTATTTTGAGCAGTACCTCATTTACAATAAAATGTATAGCACGAGGTGACATAATATTAAAAATTAACAATAATAACAAAGTTAATAAAAATAAATTAAAAAACTACGTATTGTCCATCAATCACGCCACTCTAAAAATTTTAACCTAAATAATTTTACCGATCCTAATCTCTTATTTTCCAATGGAATTGAATTCCAAAGGGAAACTCCCCGAACATAAAATGACTTGTTTAACGACCTACAAAAATGTTTAGCCGGAATTAGGCGGAAGTTAGAGGAATGAAACCTACTAAACATTAATTTCCTATATAGATAGCTTTGAGAAGTTTAAAAATAAAAAGACAAACGCGAAGTTCGTAAAAAATAGATAAACTACATTCTAAAACAAGGCTAGAGTAGGCAGAAATATGATCGAACTTCCTAATACCAAAAATAAACTTGGTACTAGCATTGAAACATCTTTGGAGAACATTCATATTTTCCTGAAGCATACCGAATAAAACTATGTCACAGTAAATAAAATGAGGAAGAAGATAAGACAAAAACAATTTTTTCCTAAACTGACTATCAGAAAATCCAACTACTTTATACAAACAACTAAGCATGCCAAAAACCCTCTTACTAATAATAACTAAGTATTATTATTATTATTGTTGGAGGGCCATGCGGGCGATTAGCCGATCAATTGTACTGGACCCTGCTTAATTATCCGTCCAGTCAATATTCAGGTTCTTAATGAACCTGATAATACTGCCTCCCGGTATCTGATACATACTATCTGGGTTTATTGCTCTCCCTCCTAGATGTTTACTACAACAGCATGTAGTTCCGCTAGAAAGACGGTAGCATTGTAGTCCAAGGACTTCGAGAGGGTTGTAACACTCCCGTATATTCCTACTCCTGCCCCGTATTCGGTTTAATTTTACTCTTACGAGTTGCTGGGAATTGCAAATCGCCTGTAGGTCACCCAGCTTTATTACAGGAAGGCTAAATAAAATTGGAGGGTGCCTGGTATCGAGAGTCCGCATATTTTGCACTAATTAACCTATCAGCCATTCATCCATCGGCATATGCTGCTCCACCTTAGATTAGGGTTTTTGTCAAGGTTTTCTCCTTTAGCGCCGTACTTCAGCCTGTGCCAAATGTGCAAAAATGTGACAAATGGCCTTCGTTAACAGTGGTTGCCACGAAGAGGCAGTACGTACACTTGCGAATTGTGAACAGGGGACCACTTCCAAACCACCGTCGCCCCAAGTAAGAGTTTTGTTAATAGCTAAGCCTAAATCCCTAACAGTATTTGAATATTCAATTAGCGAATCCTGCAGAAATATACCAGGAAAGGACGAGGAATCTAACGGATTTTTTATAAATTATGATCGACTGAGATTTATTTGCGTTTAAAACGAGCCTGTTAGAGACCGACCAACTAACGATATTACTTAAATCTTCATTTGTCAGAGAAATATTCCTAACAATAGAATCCTGATCTAAACGACTATTTCTATAAATTTGGACGTAATTAGCGAAAATGTGAAATGAGCAATGTTGAATGGAGGATTCTATGTCATTAATGTGCATACAAAATAATAAAGAACCCAGCACTGAACCCTGAGGCACAGCGGAAGTTACAGGAAGGAAATCAGACAAAGAATTGTCGAAAAAAACTGCCTGAGAACGATTAGAAAGATAGTTAAAATTCAATTTGACAGTCGAAACCGAAAATGTGTAGAGTTTATTAAAAAGAATTATGTGATTAATAGAATCAAAGGCCTTACAAAAATCTAACAAAGTTAAAGAAGTTAATTCCCTATTATTCATATTACGCCTAATATCATCCCATACATTTAATTAACGCAGTAGAAGTGCTATGAGATTTTATAAACCCAGATTTTTTTTTTTTTTTTTTTTTTAATATTTATTTTCCAAAAAATATACAAAATATTCATCAAGGAAAACATTACAACGAGTTAATATAAATTAAATGATGACAAAAAACATTAGAATATTTAATTTTTTTGAATATCATAACAAGATGTAACATAGAAACGTTGCAATATTATTATAGTACACTTTTTCTGTTAAACTAGGTCAAGCTGGAAATAAGACACGAAACAATAAAAAAATAAATGAATATAAAAATTAAAAAAAAAATATCAGGTGCTTCTCAAACAAGAAAGTAAATTTAATCAGGTAAAAACAGTTTAGTAGAGAAGCACTTCGGAATCGTAAACATGAATCAATCCGTGTAAAATATCGTACTGCTCACGGTATTCAAGAAATAATCTATTTTTTACTAGAATATATTTTTGAACGATTGCGGTTTAGTGGTTTTATCGATAAGTTTTGTTAAACTATTGTATAGTGACACCCCTCTGTAAAATACACTATCCAAGGCAATATTAAATTTATATGGAAAGGGGCGATAACACAAGGATGATCGACTACTACGATTCGTTATATCCTGGTTTAATATAAGAAAGTTATTAGTACGAATTAGTTTCATGATAATTTTGTGTCATAATCTATAAGCTTACTAAATGGCAATATTTTGTGGGAATATAACAGCTTAGTTGGATACAGATTGTGCAATCCAAGAATCGTTCTCAAAGCTTTATTTTGCAACACAGAAAGCTTGTTTACCTTCGACATGGTTAAATCACCCCAAATTGGAAGTAAGTAGGTAAAATGGGGATGAATATAACTAAAATATATATTTTGCTTGACTACACGGTTCAAATAATGAGAACATTGCTTTAGAAGACCAATAAAAGTTGATATTTTAGATTTTATATAATCAGCATGTGGCGACCACGATAATTATTGCGAAATACGTAAGCTAAGATAGTTTACCTGCTCAGAGCGATAAATTGTTTTGCCTTGAAAGTTAATCGAATCGAAGATATCCGCATTTGTTTGCAATGAAAAAATTAAAAAACTTGATTTTTGTTCATTCAGTTGTAGAGAATGACATAGCAACCAATCATTGACCAGGCACATATCTGCTTCCATTTGTTCTTTTAGTTGATGATAGTTGTCACAGCTATAAAGAATTATCGTATCGTCTGCAAAACATTGAACATTGCCATTAAGTGCAAGATTTAATAAACTATTAATATATAATTACGTGCATGGCATGTAAGACTTAATAAAAAAAACATTTATTTATTCAACTTTTAACATTTATTTAATCTACATGTCACTTTTACGGAGTTAAAATTACAACTGACTTAATTATGAATTATATTTTCTTAATTCTAATCTAAAATTATTAAAAATGCTACGTGTGCGTCTTATGCTTATCCGCTGGCTCGGGTTTCGCGTATATTATGATGTTTTCTTTAATTGCATTCTCCAAGTGTGGGAAATGCAATTAAGCATTTTCTTTATGTTCGTCTTTTACATGAGACGCATGAGAAATGCTACTATGCACTTCGTTGGAACGTAATTCCTCCGGGGGGTGAAAAAAGGGCGTCCCCGTCCTTTAGCTTGTCGGTCGCTTCTTTCAATATGTTTGACAACTGGTTGACTTTTTCCCTCTCTGATGATTTTGGAGTTGAGCTGCTTATTTTTACCGTAGCGGGTTGTATACCACGGAGGACAATATAAATGATGAGACTTATTGTCCCGATTGATGATATCGTTACTGTTCCTGATAATGTCCACATCCAGTTTTGATGTTTGATCTGTTCTAGATACACGTTCTTGATTTCATTTCTGTTTTGAGTATTCTCCTCCTTTATTATGTTGATGTCTAACGCTTTTATTAGTTGCCTTGTTGCGTTTATGTTATACAGCGCACCTTGGATTTCCTGTAGGTCACTAGTTAACTCGTACGATTGGAATTTTCTGTTTTTAATTGTTATGCTGCAGTTCCAGAACGTTAGTAAAAAGTTTCCCGTTAATTTCCTATCGCTAGGTCCGCAATCTGAGTGTAATGTTTCGTTGTTTGCGTTATTTATAATTAATTTGTTTTCGGAAATAAACTGCATTTCTGTTTCCATCTGGGATGTCACGTTGCAGTGGCTTGATGTGCCCATTATTAGCGGTTTGATGCAATTGTCGTCAAATTCTTGTATCTCTGAATGACTTTGTACAATCTGCTTGTGATCCAATGTTGTATATAACTTCTGTTTGTTTCTGATGAGTTGCAGTGGATGGTCCCGTATGACTGTGTGTGTTGTTAATGACTAATGGTATGATCATCAATGTGCTTGAGGTTTCCTTTTCCAATTTTGGTACTGTAATGCCTCGTCGGGAAATGAGATTTTGATACCCTGATTGACCAATAAATCTTTAATCTTGATGATTTCGGTCAATGTCAGAATTTTACTGCTTGGTAAATTTACTTTTGTCCTAACTATTGCTTCTTGAATTTCTTCCCATATTGTATTTATAGTGTCAATGGTTACTATAGTTGCCAACATGTCTATTTCTGTTAGTATTACTTTATTACTGATGGTGCTGTTCATTATTGCCCTGTTCACTGTTGCAGTTATCATTTGGATTCTTCGATCTATTTGTTGATTTATATGAAATTGTTGGTTATTGGCGTCTATTAATTGATTCATGGTGTTGTTGATTATACGCAGGTCTTCAGCGTCGGGATTCCCCGCAAGCCATTTCCATCCTGAGCCCAAAGCTTCCCATCGTTTATGTCTGGTGCTTTGAAGTGGTTTTATTTGACGTAGGTTGTCGTGTAGCTTTTTAATTTTTTGTTTTACTATGTTATGTAATTTTAATTTATCGTACATTTTATTGTTGATTAGTTTGTCAATTGTTCCTACCGTTGTTTCTATATTAGTGAGGTTAATTGGATGTATTACCTTAATATTTCCCACTTGAATTTTGCAATGCCCTGTTTTTATTAATAATATCGGGTCTTCGTATAAACTTTTAATTTCTAATTTTTTGAGTAATCAAGGGTTTAATGAATACAATTAAAAAGATACAGATTTGTGGGTACATTATGATATAATTTTCAATTTTGATAATTTTCAATTCAATTTTATAATTTTGTTTTCAATAATATAATAATTTTTATTTCCAATTTTATTTTTTTTTCAATTTATAATTTTCAATTCAATTTTATAATTTTGTTTTCAATAATATAATAATTTTTATTTTCAATTTTATTTTTTTTTCAATTTATAATTTTCAATTCAATTTTATAATTTTGTTTTCAATAATATAATAATTTTTATTTTCAATTTTATTTTTTTCAATTCAATTTTATAATTTTGTTTTCAATAATATAATAATTTTTATTTTCAATTTTATTTTTTTTTCAATTTATAATTTTCAATTCAATTTTATAATTTTGTTTTCAATATAATAATTTTTATTCTCAATTTTATTTTTGTTTCGTTTGATATTTCTATTGATATTGAATGTTTTAAAAATTTATATTTTTTGTTTGAGCTTCAATCCCTCTTGCTTGAGTTTTTGTTCTAATGTTCGGTTTGAGAAATACCGATTGATTTTCAAGCAGAATTGGCGGATTTTCTCTATGGATATTTTGTTTTTCCATTTTTTTTATTGCCCCTTCTATACTTAAGTTCACCTGCTTAAATATGTCGTTGGCTTGTCGTTGAATTTCGCAAGGGTTTATTTGATTAATTTGATTGAAAACAATCTCGTTTGGCGTGAAGCCTGTGGAGGAATGCACTGAGCCGTTGTATAAGGCTACAGATAATTCGATTGCGACTGGGACACTGGAATTAGGAAACTTGGTTTTGTTCGTATTGAAAATCTCAATTATCGTTGAATGGGCTTTTTCAATTTGTCCATTCGATTCGGACGAAGATGCGTATTCTAGCTGAACGTTAAGTTTATTAAGATATTCCTTAAATTGTATGGAATGGAATGTTGTTTCGTGGTCCGATATAATTGTATGAGGAATTCCGAATTGAGTGAAGTATCTAGTTAGAGCACTAGTTGTGTCTAACAAATTTTTGGTTTTTATGGGAATCATCTGCAGATGTTTCGAAAATGCGTCAATTATGGATAGGAAACTTGACTTATTTATACTAAATATGTCAATATGAAGTCTTTCTAGTGGCCTGTGAGTGATAGGTCTAGGCGATATTTTGATATTATACGGTTTCCTGTCGTATTTATGAGTTTGGCAGGTCTTGCAAACATTAATGTGACTTTTGATTTTCCTCGACATATTCGGAAAAAAATATGAGCGTTTGATTTGGTTCTCTACTTCCTGAATACCTCTGTGGGTTCGTTCATGTTCTTTTGAAATAATGGCATTTTGACGATCCTCGTTCGTCACGTCTTCAACCATTTTCGTAACGAAAACGAAATGGCCGTCTCTTGAAAAATTCTCTCTGAAAGCTTCTTGGATGCTTTGGTACAGTATTTCTGGCGCTAGAATTGCCGACTGCTTACCATTGTGGAAGTTTTCATGTAATTTACTATATCGTTTTTCTCAAATACTTTTTGAGTGATAATTATTCTTTTTAAAATTTTGAAAAATTTGTTCCGAAATTATTGTCTCTATCTTGGAAACCTTAAATATAATTTGGTTCCTATAATAGTTTATGGGTCGCTCTGAGAAGTGAATGAAATAATGGTCTGAGGTGTTTGCTGAGTGAACAGTCTCTATTTCACTATCAGTTTCTGGTACATTTACCTCATTGACTTCGAGTTCACGTGGAGTGTTATAACTTTTTTCATTGAAATTTATTTTATTTGTAGGTATTCGACTTAAAGCGTCTGCTACCACGTTGGTTTTTCCTTCTCTATATACGACGTCGTAGTCGTAATTCTCGAGCTCCAATCGCCATCTTAGTATTTTCGAACTCTTTTCTGACGTTTTAATAAACGTGAGAGGCTTGTGGTCTGTGACCAAGGTGAATTTGTTTCCGTAAAGGTTACACTGGTATTTTTTTTTTTTTGTGGCCCATATTATAGCCAGTGCCTCTTTTTCATTCGTGGCGTATTTGGATTCGGTCTCGTTAAGAGTTCTTGATGCGAATGCAATGGGTCTTTCGACTCCATCTTGCACCTGCGATAGGACTGCACCAAGAGCAAAATCTGATGCATCCGTGTCAGTATGAAATTTCGTGAAAAATCGGGATATGCTAGGATTTGATCCGTTGAGATGATCCTTTTAAGGCTTTCAAAAGATTCTTTGTAATCTGGATCCGCAATATTAATCAAAGCATCTTTCTTCAGATATTTTGTCATGTGTTATGTTATTTTTGAATAGTCTCTGATAACTTTTCCTTTTGTTTTAACAGAATTGATTGATTATTGAAAATGGTTTCTGTTAAGACGTATTTTTCCTTTTCACTCAAATGATTCATTCTAATCAATTTCTGGATACATTTTTTATCTAGAGTTTTATTCTCCGAAAGTGGTATTGGGTTGAGTGTTTCAAAGTTATTCACTTTGAGCTTTAGTTTAGGAATCCGTTTAGGAGGTTCGGGGTTTCCCGTAAGAATTTTGACGGTTGTCTTGAAGTTTTCAGCTTTATACAGTCCTGGTTGTACTGTTATGTCTTCGTTTAATTTTTCGAAGCCAGTAACTAACCATTCTCCGTTTTCCGATGTATTAAGCGTGACTGTATGGTTATAGAAATTGTCCTGTGGATAATATCTGTTGAATTTATATACACAGTTGTTCAGTGTAATACTGTTAGATTTATTGATTATCTCCTAATAAATTTAATTTCACTTTTTTTTTCAACTTTATGGTTGCCTAAAATGTTTTTAATTGTGGTTCTATTTATATTAACGAAATTTTTGAGATTTAATAAGTTATTGATTTCTGGCGTAATGACATTTTTGTTCGCGCCAGTATCTATTAGAAGTGTTACATGGCCTTTTAAGTACTCATTATAACACTTGAGGTACGGAAGATAATTTAATCTTCCGTTAGCAGTGTACTTTCTGCTGTTTTCAGCCAAGCTGATAATTGTTTACGATTCCCATCGTAATGTGGAATCGATTTAATAGGATCCGGGATCCTGAACAAGTCAACTGTTGACATTTGTTCTTTAACTTTAACAGGGGTCTCGAGTTGAGCCTGTGGTTGATCTACTTTATCGAAAAGAAAATTTAATTTTCCATCTTGCTCCACTTGTGCATCGTTCAATTTTTTTAATTGTTCTACGATCACGTTAAGTTGTGTAGCTAATTCTTCCATTTCTACTATTGAGTTGGTTTCTTTGTCAATGTTTCTATTCTGATCAAAGATTTTTAACCTTTTACTCATGTTAGACGCTAATGGATTTAATATTATTATATTTTTTTGTTTACTGTCACTATGCGATCCACTGATGCTAATCGTGAACAGTATGATACCGTTGCGTCTATCTGGTAGTGCGCGGTCGTACCGAGGTAAAGATTTTAATAATATTTTATCGCTTTACTTTAAAAAACACAGCAATTGCTATCCACTGATGCTAATTGCCTTTTTATCGTAAAAGATTAATAAAACAAAAAAATCTTAAAAAAAATTTTTTGTTTACTGTCACTATGCGATCCACTGATGCTAATCGTGAACAGTATGGTAGCGTTGCGTCTATCTGGTAGAGCGCGGTCGTACCGAGGTAAAGATTTTAATAATATTTTATCGCTTTACTTTAAAAAACACAGCAATTGCTATCCACTGATGCTAATTGCCTTTTTATCGTAAAAGATTAATAAAACAAAAAAATCTTAAAAAAATTTTTTTGTTTACTGTCACTATGCGATCCACTGATGCTAATCGTGAACAGTATGGTAGCGTTGCGTCTATCTGGTAGTGCGCGGTCGTACCGAGGTAACGATTTTAATAATATTTTATCACTTCACTTTAAAAAACACAGCAATTGCTATCCATTGATGCTAATTGCCTTTTTATCGCAAAATATTAATAAAACAAAAAAATCTTACCTTTGTTTGCAATCGTTCTGAGAGAGTGGGTTACAGTGGTGTCTTCAATGAAATCCGGCGGAACCTCAAGTCAACCAACGGTTTATTAACCTTCAGTTGGCGATGTAACACTAATCATTTTTTTTCACGAAATTAAACTGTCACGGATTCACTTCTGAATTTGTTTTTAAGTTCAAATTCTTTGCACTGTTAATAATTTCACTGATTTTCTACTAAACCGCGGCTGCGCCAATTACGTGCATGGCATGTAAGACTTAATAAAAAAAACATTTATTTATTCAACTTTTAACATTTATTTAATCTACATGTCACTTTTACGGAGTTAAAATTACAACTGACTTAATTATGAATTATATTTTCTTAATTCTAATCTAAAAATTAAAAATGCTACGTGTGCGTCTTATGCTTATCCGCTGGCTCGGGTTTCGCGTATATTATGATGTTTTCTTTAATTGCATTCTCCAAGTGTGGGAAATGCAATTAAGCATTTTCTTTATGTTCGTCTTTTACATGAGACGCATGAGAAATGCTACTATGCACTTCGTTGGAACGTAATTATATATATATATATATATATATATATATATATATATATATATATATATATATATATATTATATATATATATATATATATATATATATATATATATATATATATATATATATATATATATATATATTTATGAAATAGCGTGGGTCCCAAAATGGAGCCCTGAGGTACGCCATTTCTGTGATCTAGGACCGTAGATTCAAGTCGATTAATTTGAACATAATGTCTCCGCTCTCTTAAATAGTCATGTATCAACTCCAAGGCTTTACCGTCAAACCCAAAATTATGTAACTTTGCAGCAAGAACCTGAATATTGACACAATCGAAAGCCTTGCGCAAGTCAAGAAAAATGCAGGACGTTTTTTTGTTATTGTTTGTAGAGTGCTAGTTTGTATTTGAAACCCAAATTGTTTAGGATGAATTAAATTATATTTGTTTAGATGGTTTAAAATTCTATTTAACAAGAAACGTTCAAAGACTTTATACAGGACTGGTAATACCGATATCGGTCTAGTATTGGACTTGTCATGCTTATCACCGGATTTAAATATGGGAACAATTCTAGCGATTTTGAGATAACAAGGAAATTTTCCTTCCTGAATACTTACATTTATTTCAAAAACTATGCTGGTAATAATTCTAGGGCATGCGTATTTTACAACCGAGGTAGATAAACAGTCACAGCCTTTCGCAGATCCATCATTAAAGTTATCAATGATTGATTGAAATTCATCCTGAGTAGCTAAACCAAAAGTCGTTAAACTTGGAACTGAGATAAGGGGTTCATACAAAGAAAATGAATTAGAATTAAAATTAGATACTGAATCAATCACCAACACTGTTATAGAATTTATTGAGCTTGTTAGCTACATCCAATTGGTTGGATATGATGCCATTGTTTTCTTTTAGCACAATAGCGGTATTCATGTAATTATGAGACCTTTTATAAAGAATTTCATTTAGGATTGACCATAATTTCTTTTGATTGGTTAAATGATTCAGAACTTCATTTGAATAATGATTCTTCTTTGATAGAAGGATTTCTTTTCTGAATTTGTTTTTATATAGTTTGAACTGCTCTAAGAAAAACGTATTATTAGGATATCTTTTTGACAGATCATAGAATTTCTTTTGGTTTTTATTTAGTTTATTCAGGGCAGCGTTAAACCATGGCTTTTTGTATTTAATTTTCCGTGAAATAATTTTATTTTTTTTATTATTATCAACTGTACTGTTTAATGATTTATAATTTCCATAAAAATCGGTAGAAGAAAATTCAGTAGAATTAATTTGTTCAAATGTTGCATTATAATCAACAAACGACATGACTTGAAGAACATTATCCAGAAACATTTTACAGACACAAACATTTTCTAACTGTCTGATTATTATTCATGGATTGCCTAGTGTAGTATATCGAGGACATATTGTTAATAAATTTAAATCCATGGGAAGCAATCAGAGCCTTATAATTAATTATATACCTATCATTTTAATTAAAAAGATTCAAGTTAAAATCACCAATAACTAACATTTTAGGGAATTTATCGAGCTTAGAATCTAACAATTCAAGGAACTGCGGCAAACTCGAACGCGGTTGCCGATAAACAGCCATTATTTGAAAGTTTGGCTTGCTCGATTTAATAATCAAAATTTCATTTTCCAGACACTTTTCGGATTCTAGCATAGAGAAATTCAAAGTTCTATGTGCAAAAACAACAATTCTACCACCGAAACGTGGCCTAGTTTGATGATTGAAAACAACTGTAATCACTGAGACTAATAGAAGGAGCGTCAAAAGACTCCAAAAATGCCTCTACACGAACAATTATATGTACCCTATGCTTGATTTTATATAAAATATTGAATATCGTTCACTTTATTCTTAAGGCGGTTGATATTAAAATATGTATAAAATATTAAAATTTCCAGCTTTACCAAATTTAACAGATTTACGAAAATCTTTAAAAAAATTAAAATATTTGTTCGCCGATTCTATATCGTATGACATCTTGTTACTAAAAAAAAAAAATTAAAAATTTAAAATTAATATAAAATATAAAAATAATTAAGAATAAAATAATAAAAATTAAAGATTACGATCTAATTATCCATTAGAAAAAGCTCCCAGCTTGAACAAAAAAGTTATAAAATTAAAAAATACGGTTTTTTATTTTATTTTATAGTAGTCGAAGTAAAAATATTGATGAATAAGTTAAACGTCAACATCATTAATCATCTAATTTATTGTTATCCGTGTTTTCATTTTCTGCCTTTTGACATAACTTGTTGATGTCGTTCATTGATCTAATTTTTACGGCCGTTGATTCTTGTTTTATTTTTGCAAAATTAACATTTTTGTGTGACCAGCTATTCGCAATGACGTTTGATGTTTTTAGTTTGTTTAACTCTCTCAGCAAATTGGTGTTGTACAATGTCAATCTTTCATCAATGTACAATTTACTGTTATTTCTGAGAGTAGTTACAATTTGTTTAGCTAGTATAGGACCGTTATCTTTGCACTTTTTCAAAAAATCCGATTTTCGATCACACGACACAAATCTAACAAAAATAATGCATTTGTCCACGACTAACGTATAATATACTCATTATGCGTTTGTTTCTTCAATCATAATGATATCCATTATTCACTGCTAGTTTATCTAGTAGTCTCTTCTTCCATTATTCACTACTACCAAGTAAACATTTTATCTAGTAGTCTCTTGCTATTTTCATTATTATTAAATTGAGACGTCAAAATGTCGACGTAAATATTTTCAGGCTTATTTAAAGGATTTGATCACAAAATTCAATGTTTTTATCGGTCGTGGACAAAGTATCGTATTCTACTCGCATATAATGGCTGTTATTCACTCAGACGATTTATGACACTCGCCTATCGGCTCGTATCGGTAAACTTCATCTTCGTGAATAACAGCTATCATTATACACACTCGTTGAATAATATACTATTCTCCACATTTTTTTTTATCTTTATAAACTTTAGAATAACAAAATTGAACACTTTCCAGTTCAAACCCAATTAAACTGGCTACTTTTCCAACAGCTTGTAAATGTCGATTTTCTTTGGCATTCCTGTAATAACAACATCATTTGCGAGATCACGTTGTTTATAAACATTTAATTCGGACTTAACTTCATCTATTTGAATGTCAATGTCCATTACACGATGATGCAGTGTATGCATTTGTTCTTTAATTTGTTGTTGTTCGGCGACCACTTTATTAACTGTACTAGTTAGCGAATCAATTTTTGTACTTATAAATGTTCGGTTTTCACGTATAGCTTCTAATAATTCATGATTAGAAGGATTTGAATCAGACGCAAATATAATTATACAAGTATATGCACTGTACACAACATCAGAACTCTTATATCTGATCGGACTATATCACTCAACGGGAACTACTTTTTACACAGAGAAATTGCACTGTTATGTTTAGTCAGATTTTATCAGTTTGAACTTGATAATTTTAGTTAGGTAAGTTTATTTTTATTTCAGCAATTTGTGTATAATTTAAGTTATAAAAATAATTTATTATGAATTAATATTTAAAACAAACTGAGCGCTTTGACACGACAACCTTACACTTTCGCCATCTTTTATCAAAAAAAAAAGATTGGAAGAAACTAATTAAACTATTGCTATGTAAATGCGATTGAATTTGATTTTTACTATCTCGAAAGCATTAGAGAGAGAACTTAAATGCTAATTGGCCGAAAATGGGATAGCTCTAAAGGATTACTGATCTTTGGGATGGGAATTATTTTACTTAGCTTCCACTGATCTGGATAGGAAGAGGTCGTGAGAATAAAATTGAAGATATGTAACAAGTATTTTGAGACGAAAGGGAAAACTCGTTTAACGAATTTTAAATTAACGTTATCCAGACCAGAAGATTCCGATTTAACCTTCCAAATAGCAGACTGTAAATCCTCGAGAGAAATATTTGAAAATCAAAACGAATTAGAGGACGCGTTAGGGAACAAATCGACGGTACTACTGTCCGAGTTTAGACTAGAGCAAAAATAACTATTAATTTCATTGGGTTTGAAATCCCCACTTGAACTAATCTTGCATCTGCTTAGGCCTAAATTACAGCCAGAAAACCTTAGGAGGAAGAGAGGAGTCTAACCTGTCCTTGAAAAAATTACGTTTAGCAATTCGAATTAACCCTACAACTCTGTTACGAGCCTGCTTGTATTCTAAATGAGACTGACTATTAGGACACCTTTTCCATAAATGATATTTACTAACTCTAACATTTATGGCATTCGAAATTTCCTGAGACAACCAAGGCGGAAATTTTGCTTTGCAAGTAACCTTTTTAAGTGGAACGCAACTATCAAACACCAAATTAATATACGAGTTGAAAAATTCTATTTGTCTAGTTGAAGAAGTAAGGCAAAAAATATCCTCCCAAGGAACCGAGTTACATACTAAGTAAAGGCGGGAATTGTCTATACTAGAAAAATCTCTAGAGCTAAAACTCTTAGGTTTAGGTGGAGAGTCAGAGTTCACAGAAAAAACTAAAAGATCATGATGGGATCCCTTACCGAGAGACAACTGATTGAAAAAACAAATAGAGTTATTAGTAAAAGATATGATATGATCAATAAGGGAATAAGAGGCCCCGCTGGCGGTTGAACAAGAAAACGTTGGTGCCACAGTGTTGTGTACGGATAAATTAAGACTATTTAAGAGATTCAAATAATCCCGAGGGAAGCCGGAATTTTGGAGTATATCGAAATTAAAGTCACCTGATATATAAATTTCATCGAATCTACAAGAGAAATAACTAAATAAAATTTCTAAGTCTACAATTTGAGGGCTGGTATATTATTATTCCTGAATTTGCCTCCAATTAAGCTTATATTTGCTTGCAATTTAACCTATACTGCAATTTAACCTAAGCAATTTAACCTATATCTAAATATTTGCAATTTTATTCTATTTTCACCATACATAACTTTTAATTAAGATTTATTTGTTCCGCATATCTGTGCGAAACAAACAATTAAGACGTGGGGCTGTCTTTCATAATATATCTATAAATAAAATTTTAATTAATGAACTTAATTAAATTTAATTTATGCTATAAATATTTTACAATAAAAGCAAATTGTTTACTAACAAAAATAATTTTTCCCATCATTAAATTTTCATAATGTAAACGTATGCATCAGTAGCACAAGCAACATAAACTATATTTTATGCAAATAGAAATGACCTTCTGGTTAATTTTCAGATCATATAAATTACACGTACAAATTTATTATTGTTGATCTACTATTCTAGAATTTATTGCTATTTAGAATTTACTATTTTGCTATTGTTCTATTCTAGCAGATACGAGACTAACTATTCGATATTTCATTCATAGTTTTTTTTTCTTTTTTTAAATGTATACGTCATACATTTAGCCGTATCGGATGAGTAATTTAATTAATTTTACTATTATTGAATTTAGTAATAAAGATACAAAAGAAATAATTAAATGGTAAATATTTGTTTAGGATTTTATTAGTTTGTTTGATAGGTGCAGGTTACTCATATGTTCTGTTAAACTTGAACATGTACTTGAATACTAATGCAGATATTTTTAAGAGGTACTTTGCGGTATTACTTAAGTGCTACAATTTACTGGAGTACATTGTATTGTGTAATAAATACTTCATCACTTCAATCCAATTAATTACAAAGCAAATAAATTAAATTGAAGATTAATAGAGTTGAAAATTGTTGGGTAATGTACAATATATGAACATACACATAATGTAGTTCAATTTAACTGGTTATGTTGTGATGCTATTGAGCAAAATTTAATTGTACCACTATCATCACTTAATATAAAATTTATTTGGCTTTATTACTATTTAAAGACTACAAAATCTGTTGGAAAAGCCAAATGAAGTATGCTTTCAAGGCTTTTCCGGTGGCTGGAATCAAATTTGTTGAAGTCGGTTTAGTTTGTATCAACCTGCTGATGTTCTTCGATGTCTTTGACAATACCACTGGTCAATTTTATTGTAGTCGATCTATCCAGCGTACACCCTTGTTTTGCATACAAGCATTTCAAATAATTTCGGTATAATTTTTCGGAAAAATTGTTCGGCATGATTTCGCAGTAGTGGGACGGGATTCCTTCCGGATTAAACCGTCTCCTACAGGTGTATTATTTTTAATAACTCATCTTAATCAATAAAATGAGTTGTAAATGTTGTAAATGTTGAAAAAATGTTGTAAATTTATTGCTACTTCTTGAGAGCAGACGATTTAAATTCTAATCGGTGCATTGTTGCAGGATAGCATTTAATTGCACGTTCGCTGGCAAAGTATTTCCAAAAATACTTTAGACAGATTTAACGGCATAAAATAACTGTCGAATTTGGGGTAGATGTTGTTGAATACAACTTTACCTGTTTCCGTATTGCTTACTATATTTTCATTTTTTGATAATGATAAGCCATGGTTTAAAAATTTTTAAAATGGGGTTTTTAAAATGTCGTTATTGATTTGATCTTTTTTAAAGGTCCCTAATGTTCGTTCGAATCTGCAAGAAATTATGTCGTAGAATTTATGAACATTCATGTCGATATTATTCGTAAATTTCTACCAATTTGTGCCAAATGACGTTTCCCAAACGCTGATTCAATTCGTTTTCATTTATTTTTCTAAAAAGTTGTATGTTATGGCGTTTCTAATGTCATTCTACTGTCACTATTCAGTGTATTCCATGCACAACGGACAGAATTCTCATAATGTGATTGTGTTGCACTGAAGAAATGGAACTTGTTGGTCATCATCATTTGGTATATTGCTAATCGGATTCAGATAACGACTAAACATTAATCAATAAGAAAAAACTCATCAGATATTATAAATTGAATATTAGATAGCAGTTGAATTTCTTATCAAATCCCATTCGAAAAAAAACATTTAACATACAGCCCGCTTACGGATAATGAATATGTAAATGTTAAAACATCTATGGCAAGAAGGCAAATTGCCACAGATATTTTGACACATGTATGTTCAACGGAAGTTGAAGATAATTCAGTTTCTACATTGCTAATTGTCTTATTAATGGCAAGGGGACTCTTTCTCCTGATTTTTTGGCTAATCATAACCTGTCGATCATATTCATAAATGACATAGTCGTTCACATAAAAATGTGAAATTGTGTCCTTTTAAATGCCATTCTGTTGACATTTTGGTAGTACATACACATAAATCGATATCGAACAAGTATTTTCATTTCTTGTTGAATATTTTCCAGAAAAAATTTCTTGGTGAATTCATTTAGTTTAACTTTTGATTCTTCAGTTTGCGCATCGGCGAAAGTAACTTCGATTTAAGTTCAGTTAAAATGGTGTAAATACTGCCCTTGTATTCCGTAAAAAAGGCAACGCCTTCCGCGTGTACTTCAATTATTTTGAAAAAAATCCTGGTGGTCTTGATTTAGAATTTAATATTGAAGGAAATGAGCCATGATTATACCCGGATAAACGCTAAAGGCCACTATTCCTGCGGTTGTATAAATCATTCTAATACCATTGAATTTTTCAAGTTTAAATAGATTCCTGATGTACCTTTTAAGGACGAATCAATGCTAGTAATGAAATCTATCGTCTAGGTTTTCTTTGTTAACGATTTTTATTCATTTTGGAAATTTAAATATTTACATTTTTTATTGATTTTTTATAAATATTTTACCGCGATTAATTTACAAATTTGCACGTTTTCGATTGCGGTGTGGCCATGTTTTCGTTAAGACAAATTATAATTAACGGTTTGGTTGAGCAAAATAATGCTCTTAGTGCGCTCGCTTTGTTATTGGTACAAAGGTCGCGGGGACCTCGCCGCCGGTTCAATATAAATCCAATTAATATGAACAGAGGAATGCAAGGGTTTTACCAAAATCTTGTGATGGAGTTGAGGTTAAACGGCGTGGACTCATTTTTTAATTTTCATCGGATGTCACCGCAACTCTTTGACGAGTTGTTGAGTATTGTTGGGCCTGAAATCCAAAGGGATCACACTCTTTCAATATCTGCGGGAGAAAGATTATCCCTTACTCTCAGGTAATTATATAAATATTATTATTTGTTGTTATATATTTATTTATTTTCATTTTAGATTATCTTGCTAGTGGGGACAGTATGGTGTCAATTGGGAAGTATGGTTTCCGTATTGGGAAAGCAACAACAACTATAATTATTCGGGATACATGCCAAAAAATATGGAATATTATGCAGCAGCATGTTTTCCCAAATTTTTGTCAAGAATTTTGGACAGACACTGCTGCCGAATTTGCCAATAAATGGAATTTTCCACATTGTATGGGTGCAATGGATGGAAAACACGTTGTAGTTCAGGTAAATACATTATATTATTTTTAAAATACAGCCTTGGCCAAAAATATAAAGCACCCCTATCTATTAGCATTATATATTAATATTATGTCTTTCTAAACAATGGGTGTTAACGAACGAGTCATCCCACCGAATGCGACCCTTAATTATTGAAAATCACCAATTTTTGTTTTGTTTTAGGTTCTTAACAAGAAGTTGTAGCGTCGTAAAATTTTTTTATTTTAGTTTTGTATTTGATCGTGTGCAGTCTTCACATAAAGTGTTTTAAATCAAAAAGAGTTTTCGTAAGTTTTTTGAGAAAAAAAGTGTGTTTGTGATAATTATGCCTAAAGCGTGCCAACTCAGTGAAGGAATAAGGGCACAAATTGTGTTGTTGGATTCCCAGGGTGTAAGCCAAATTAAAATATCCCAAAAATTAAAATGCTCTCGTGGAGCAGTTCAATCTACATTGAAAAGGGTTAAAGAGACCGGGGACTATGCCTATAAACTACGCTCAGGCAGAAATCGTATCACTTCGGTAAGAGACGATCGACAAATTGTGCGAAAATCTCTCAAAAACCAAAGAAAAACATCTGCTGAGATAGCTGCAGAGCATTTAACAGAACAAGAAGTTCACATTTTGGCACGGACAGTTAGAAGAAGGCTCCTGCAAGCTGGATTGAAAGGTTGTAAAGCAAGAAAAAAACCTTTGCTCTCACTTACCAACATAAAAAGTCGCTTGAGATGGGCTCGAGAACACAAACATTGGAATGACGTGGATTGGGCGAGAGTTGTTTGGTCAGATGAATCTACTTTTGAGGTAAATATAAAAAATAAATATTAAAAAATAATTAGTCAAAAAAAAAAATAAAAAATGGTGCTATGTATTTTAAAAGAATTAATAGAGAAATTTATGTTAAATTTGATGGAATTCTTATAGATTTTTGGAACTCCTGGCGCAACCATCGTAAGAAGAAGAGTCGGGGAAGCATACAATCCTGATTGTATAGTGCCTACCGTAAAGCATGGAGGGGGTAAACTGATGGTGTGGAGTTGTATGGCATCATCAGGGGTGGGAAAACTGTTGTTTTGTGAGGGTCCGATTAACAGTACCAACTATGTTACCGTCCTCGAGGCTGCATTGAATGCCTCAATTCGGCAAATCTTTGGGGAAACGGATAGTTCTTCGATAATTTATCAACAGGATAATGCCCCCTGCCATACTTCCCGCGTTACGATGAGTTGGTTTCGAAAAAAACAAATTCGAGTTATGGACTGGCCCACCCAGTCACCAGACCTAAATCCCATTGAAAATTTGTGGTCAATTTTAAAAAAAAAAATCAAGGATCGCAGTATGACTTCAAAGGAAGACCTCAAACGTGCGCTGACAGAGGAATGGAAAAATATATCGAGAAATACCTGCGAAGAATTAGTACGGTCGATGAATAAAAGAGTCCTGGCTGTCATCAAAGCCAAAGGAGGACCTACAAAATACTAAAATTAATAAAATATAAAAAGTATTTCCTAAAAATATTGAGTTTTAATTTTTGTCTTCATTCGTTTTGTAGATACTGCAATTTGGGAGGGGTGCTTTATAATTTTGGCCAAGGCTGTATATTCACTTACGTATATTATTTTTAAATAAATTATTTATAAAATTATTAACAGATAAAATATAAATATTTTCGTTTTTTATTAAAAATTCTTATGACGGACTAGGTGTATTTACGTTTGTGCATATTTTTTAATTGTGTTTTATTAAGTGTTTAATAAAAAATATAAATCTCATCATATTGATTACAGGCATTTTCTCACTCTGGAACAATATATCGCAACTACAAAAATAGTTTCAGCATTGTATTATTTGCAGTTTGCGATGCAAACTACAAATTTATTTCTGTAGTTGTGGGGCCAAGTGGACATATGAGCGATAGTACGGTATTCCGTAACAGCCATTTTGGAAAATCATTGGTGGATGGTGGTGCTATATACAGGCGACCAATATTGGCAAGCAAAAAAACTGTTCGTGCTATAGTCAATGCAACTATTGTTTTGCACAACTGGCTGAGGGACAAACAAAAACAAGGCTCCGACTATGTCACACAAGATTTGGTGGACAGTGAAGTAGATGGTAATTTCCGTCCTGGCAGATGGCGCGAAGAAGACACTAATGGGATGGTTAACATTTCACGTGTTGCCGTTTATTAAGAAACAATTTTGGTTGAGGATTATGCCTATTGGGGAAACCCCTATAAAAAAAAACGCATCAATTATCCTACCTCTTTGGGTGATGTGGAAACGGATATATTGTTTTAAATTAATCTTTAAATTTTAAAAAAAATATAAAACCAAAATTGAGAAGTATATTTCTTAAATAGAAAATTTTAGTAAGATTAAAAATTACGAAGCACATTTGTTAATGCAAATGCTGTTTGGTTCGAATATTCACTATTTTTTTCGTTATTTTTTTTATTTACGTTACATATAATAAATTTTATATTGTTTTGCTAAACAAACAAGATATAAACAAAATTGTTTAACAAAAAAATATAAAATTTATTATATGTAACGTAAATAAAAAAAATAACGAAAAAAATAGTGAATATTCGAACCTAACAGCAGCTGCATTAACAAATGTACTTTGTAATTTTTAATCTTACTAAAATTTTCTATTTAAGAAATACACTTCTCAATTTTGGTTTTAGATTTTTTTTTAAATTTAAAGATTAATTTAAAACAATATATCCGTTTCCACATCACCCAAAGAGGTAGGATAATTGATGCGTTTTTTTTATAGAGGTTTCCCCAATAGGCATAATCCTCAAAAAACAACAACGATAAAATAAAAACGAGTAACACAAATATGTAAGAATTCAAAAATTAAAATAAAATAAAATGTGTAAACAATTATTTACCATGTTTCTCAATAATTTGAGAAAACTCAAAGATCATTTGCACTTGTGTTGGCAATGACAGCTCGGTTAATCGGCTTTCGCTTTTTTCAATAAATCGCAACACCAAACTTTTCTTTGCCTCTTCATTTTTTTTTTTTTATCTGTGCCAAGTTTCGTTCTTTTTCATTTTTCTCCTCTGCCATGTACACAGCTAATTTTTCGTTATTATTCGAAATCGTAGAATTTAGTTCCCGTACCACCGAAATAAAATTTTCGTCATCACGATCGCGCTTCCTCTTCTTACTTGGTGTCTGTGATGTTGTTGTTGTCGATTTTGACGGTCCAACATCATCCTGAATATCATCGATACTGCATATATCGCCTTCTAAAATTTCCTGTGCAGTATCGTCAAACAAATTCTGAGCTTCCGTGTTGATCGCCACAGGTTTTGGATTGAAGCTGCTATCTGTTGGCCTATAAAAATAATAATTTTAAAAATATGTACACATATAGGATATTCTAAAATAAAAAATTACAATTGTATTTATACTTACTCGTGATCGTCGTTTTCCTTTAGAAATTCCATCTCCCTAATTAACCAAGCTATCTCTCTTGCCTTCGGTTTACTCGCACTACCACTTTTTAATTTTTCGTTTTCCAAAACCCTTTTATATTTGGAACGCAAATTTCGCCACCTTCCCATACACTCATTGGCTGTTAACCCCAACTCATCAGCAATCTTGTCCCAAAGTACACTTCGCAACATATTATTTTTATAGTGATGGTGTTTTAACTGATAAAGCATCTCTCTTCCCGGTTTTTTAACTTCCTCAATTATTCTTGCGTCGATTGTATTAACATTATTTATTTCACTAGCCATTGTAGCAAAATCAATTAAAATTTAAACAAAAACGGTCCTTTTGTCATAGTGTGTACGATCATTTTTTTGATATTTTTGTTGGGGATTGTTACAATAATTTGGAAGAGCTTGTGTTTGTCAAGAAATATCGACGCCCAGAGAAGCCAGACACATTATAAAAGCAATACCACATACAACTGAAGGCAACCTGCATTCCATATCGTCAAATTCAATGGTTTACAACATAGTTGAGCCTGCAGTGAGAAATTAAATAAAAAATCTTTTAATTGTACTAAAAATTTCAAATTTTTCCACAATTTTGTTAAAATTGTTACTTTTACATTATTTCAATACCCAAAAAATCATACCGTCAAATTCAAAAATCGAATTTTTTTAATGAAATACTGTATAGGTAACAATTTTAACAAAATTATGGAATAATGTGAAATTTTTGGTACAATTGAAACACTTTTTATATTTTTCTTACTGCAGTCGCAACTGTGTTGTAAATCATTGAATTTGACATGCAGGTTACCTTCGGTTGTGATATGTGGTAATGCTGAAAATAAATTAACATCGTTAACCAAAATTATAATACATATGTAGTAAACAAAATAGGTATGTAATTAACTGAGCTGACCTTAACACTTTCACGGATATAAAGTATTTGACGGATATAAAGAATTTCCAAACATTATTGCATTCTCATCAATACGTGAAATTCCCATTAATCGGCCATGTTCATGAAAATATTTTAATTGGATTAACTTTTGATCTTCAATTTAAATGTTATACAAAAATATTTTATCCTCATTGGAGAACAGTATTTTATCATTCGATATCCACAAGCAATGATAAAAATGAGGTGGCACAATATCATCGTAAGCGTCATCACTTCGCAATTCGTTCAAATCTTCATCAATTTTAGAATATTCGCGGCATCAATCGTAAAGAATTTATTCTCATCCTTTAGAAAATCGACCGTATTGATAGCCACATTATTTGTATGCTGTATTGTAGACATGGGAGGGGGAATAACAGCATTATTGAAATTTGTGATCAAAAGAATTGGTCCATCGATGACAGCGACAACAGCCTCGTCTGTTGTTGATGAAATTACTCTATAGTCCCATTGATAGAATAAAAATCTAGAATTACTTAATACAATTTGTAACGATTTTGATTTAATAGTTGTCTGACTATTCTCATTCATCCATTGATGCTGTATGATTATACTATCAAATATTAGTTGATGCTTTAAATACCATTGTTAGTTATTTATCGTATACAGATAACTAACTTTTGTCTCAAGGTTTATTGTAACCACCGACAAAACGTCAGAATCTAAACTCCAGCCTAGGTACCAATAACTTTTTGTTCTGTGTTTTTAAATGGTAACAATAATTCACGATGTTTCAAACCATTCTTTTCAAATAAGGTTATGACATATTTGTTTGGTAATATCTGGAGAACAGCAATCCAAGATCATGATGGTTTCCAAATAATACTTTCAGACATTGGCATCAAACGACAATATATTCTAAAAGAAAAAAGAACAAGCATTAACTAAAATTATAAGAATTAGTAGTACAAAATACATAACTTAAACAATTTTGTAGTGTTGTATATAAAGTTGAGATGAGTTTTCTATATTAGAAAAAGAATAAAAATTAAAATAATTCGGCCAATACCAATTCCATTTCATGGATTCTATTTGTCCATTTTTATACTGGCATGTATTTTTCAATGACGAATAAACACACGTCATATTATGTTAAATACTTACCGGTATTTTATTATTTTTTATTTATGACAAAATGTTTGACAAAATAACAAGAGTAAGTACATAAACACACAAAACACAAACATTATTTTGACTTTTCTTCATATTTGTCATTTTTATTATGACATTTTTCCACATTTGAGCCAAATAATAAATAGCAAAATTGACAATGAGCTAAATAATAAGCAACATTTATTATGTTAATTTTGGTACCCCTTCTTAAAATTTGTCAATTTTATTTCTTTAGTTTGGTACTGCTTTTGAACATTTGTCTGCGATTTAAAAATATTTTATTTGGAAGGGGAAATTTGTTTACGAAATAGACTACATTGATTGGTTTAAATTTTTGCCTGCTGAAAATTTTTCTTCAGAAAATGGTCGTAAACTCGCACTAAACTTCTAATCCCTTATAAACTTCCCACCATTCCTTCCTTGTTGAATTTAAAATAAAAGTGAAATGTTAGGTTTATCAAAAGATCATCTAAGAAAGAACCGGAATAGCCATTACTATTGGTTTTTGGGAGTCTTTAGATTTATTTTGTTGACAGGGTCTGGTCCCGGTTCTCGGTTCGTTCAATTTAAAGCTAACTTTTTTCTTAAAAATTAACTCAAAAAAGTTACACTTGGGAATGGTGGATGGAAGGTAACCCTAATCGTATGCAAACAAATTTAATACAGTATCACTGATTCTCAGCAAATCTAATAGGGTCAAACCTTGGGATTCTCAGAAATGATGAAACACATTGTGACTGCTGTGAATTTTATAAGATCCCTAGCTTTAAACTGCTGACAATTCAACGAATTCCTTATTGAAATTGATAGTGAGTTTTGTGTTCTATACCGATGTATGAAGGCTCACCAATGATTTTTGTGACCATTTCAACGAACTTAATAAGAGGCTACAAGGAATAAGCAGTTAATATCAAAGCTAGTTAATGCCGTTTCCTGTTGGAAACTATATTCTAAATTAAAGTTAAAACTAACGAGAATTATTATCAAGAACAAACGTGTGAATTTATTGAACGATAGAAAAGAAGAGAGTGTGAATACACCAGTTACAAAAAACAAAACTTAAAATAATATGATGCTATACAAAAACTATATTAAACAGTGTTGCCAAATTCTCATTTCAACACCTCCACTAGAATTTGGCTTCATCAAATTAAGTTGAATCCCTTTGAACAAAAGGAATGCTTCTCTGAATTGACAGGATTGGTTAAACTGTCAGCAACCATTTTGTTCGTCTCGACGTACGAAAATTTGACCAATTTATCAGTTACTTGCTCCCGTAGAAAATGATGACGTATATCGATATGCTTGGTGCGTGAGGAAAAGGCAGTTTTCTCACCCAACGATATTGCACCTTTGTTGTCACAACTGATGTTGACTGTGCCATGATTCTTATCAAGCACCTCTTCGTACAGCGATTTTAACCACATGGCCTCCTGTGTAGCCATTGACATTGCCATATACTCTGCCTCGGTAGTAGACAGAGCAACAGTCGGCTGTTTCTTCGAGTTCCATGTAATTGCTCTTCCTTGTAACACGAATACATATCCCGTTGTCGAACGTCTATCTTTTGTGTCACTCGCCCAATCGGCATCACAATATCCTTCCAATGTACTCGATGCATTACCATCATACGTTAGATAAAAATCAATTGTACCCTTCAGGTATCTTAAGATGCGCTTAACAGCCAACCAATGTGCAGCACCTGGGTCATTGTTGTATCGCCTAACCGCTCCAACAGCGTATTGAATGTCAGGTCGTGACACTTGCGCAGCAAACAATATACTTCCAATCGCCTCTTGATACGGAACATTCTTCATTGCCATACGCCCAGTTTCATTCTTCGGTGACATATCCGATGTTAACATTTTACCCAAGTCTGATGGTGTGCTTACTGGGTTGCAGTCTTTCATCTGAAATCGTTCTAGAATAGTTTGGATATATTGACTTTGATCAATCGATATGGATTTCAATTTCCTATCTCGTGTGATACGAATACCCAACACGTATTTAGCTTGACCAATGTCTTTCATCTTAAATTGACTCATTAAGAAAGACTTCAATTTCATTTTTTTTGCACGATCGTTAGTAAACACCAACAAATCATCTACGTAGACCGCCACGAACATCATTTTTGGACCATCGACGTTGTAGTAGATACACGAATCAAGATCTGAGCTTTTTAAACCAAAAGTTTTCAACGCGTTGCCCAATCTCTGATTCCATACTCTGCTCGCTTGTTTCAGTCCATACAATGATTTCTTTAGTAGACACACACGATTCGAATTGTCATTGTACATTTGCGGTTGCGCCATGTAAATTTGTTCATCTAATTCGCCATGCAGAAAGGCCGTTACTGCATCCATTTGATCGATGTCGAGATTGTACTTAGCCGCGAGCGCAATCAAGAAACGAATCGATGTATACCGGACCACCGGTGAGAACGTTTCCTCGTAGTCAATACCATATCGCTGTGCACAACCCTTTACAACCAATCGGGCCTTGTACCGGTTGATAGCACCGTTGTTATCAATTTTGGTCTTAAATACCCATTTGCATTGTATTGCCTTACGATTTTCTGGCAATTGCTCCAAGGACCACGTACGATTCTCAATCAATGAACGATACTCGTCTTCCATTGCAGTTTTCCATTCGTTAGCATTTGGACCCGAAAGAGCTTCCTCCACTGTCAACGGATCGCCTGAACCATTGCTCACCGAAGCGTATGATACAAAATCATCCCTAACAATCGGTTTTGGGACCCTTTGAGATCGACGAACATCCTGCATTACATTATCAGTAAATTGATCATCTTCATCAGACGGAACATTAACATTTTCGTTCGCTGTCAAATAACTTCCATTGTCGTCAGAAATCGTTTCATCAACAACATTTTCGTTGTCGTCTGGTTCTTCGTTGACAACATTGTCGTTTGAGTGATCGACTTGAACATCCTCCACTTCATTGTTAATTTCTTCGAAAATATAAAAATGATTAGAAAATGAATTTTGATCACCAACCTGTTCACAAAGTTGATTTTCCATGAAGATCACATCACGAGACAGTTTCACCTCCATCTTATCTGGATCGAACACACGAAACGCTTTGCAGTTTTCACCGTACCCCACCATCACATATAGTTTGGATTTCGGATCGAATTTCTTGCGATGTTGTTTGGCCACATGTACCATTGCCTTACACCCAAAAACTTTCAAATTTGACACATTTGGACGTTTGCCTGTCCAAATTTCTTCGGGAGTCTTATCAATACCACCTCGACGCGGTGATCGATTGATCAAATAGCTTGCGGTATTTATCGCTTCTCCCCAAAATTTCGCATTTAATTTAGCATCAATGAGTATACATCTAGCTTTCTCAACCAATGTGCGATTCATCCGTTCCGCTTTACCATTTTGTTCGGGTGTATACGGCGCTGTCGTTTGATGCTGTACACCCGAATCGCACAAAATTTTGCGAAATTCATTGTTGACATATTCGGTTCCGTTATCTGTTCGTAGATTTTTCATCCTTTTTCCCGTCTGTGTCTCTGCCATCGCCTTGAACTTCACGAACGTTGCAACAGCTTGTGACTTATTTCCAATGAAATACACGAAAATTTTTCGACTGAAATCATCTAAAAACGTCATGATATAACGCGAACCCGAAAACGTTTCAACCGCCATAGGCCCACATAAATCGGAATGAACCAACTCTAGTACACTCGACGATTGCGAATTGCTGCTTGGAAACGGTCGACGAGTTTGTTTCCCCATAATGCACGTCTCACATGCGACCCGTTCTTCGGTGACAAAATCCAAACCTTCGACGAAACCATTTTTCAATTTTATCAAATTATCATACCCCAGATGACCCAATCGTCGATGCCACAATGCTTGGTTTTCTTTCGTCTGACCTGTCACTGTCAACGCTGCTGAATTCGATGATTGCATAACTCTAAAAATGCCACCTGTCAAAATCGCTTTCACCACCAACTGGCCATTTTTGTCAAACACGTTGCAATCCTTTTCACTGAATTGTACTTTCAATCCCTTCGTCACCATTTGACTCACCGACAGCAGATTTGTGCAAAGATTTGGCACATACAACACGTCCTTGAATGTCACGTTCACATCCCGACGATCAAGTTCTAACTTAACATGAACATCGCCTTGTGATTCCACCTTCAACTGACTATCGTTTGCAATCTTTACATCCCCGCTCGGTGCTGGTTTCGTTATACCCATCCAGCCAAGTTGACACGTCATATGATTTGATGCCCCCGAATCGACGTACCAATCATTCGGTTTCAGATTACTTGTCGCAAAACATGAAAAAACCGTAGCATGATTTTCAGAATTTTCCTTCGGTTTGCTCGGGCATTTATTCGAGTAGTGTCCATCACCACCACAATTGAAACATTTCCCATCATTTGGTTTTTTGGTCTTCCTCGGACGACTTTTCGATTTTTTTGTGAACATAGCAGCATTTGAATTGTCTCCGGTGCCTCCTGGACGAACTTCTTGCAACAATTTCGTCTTTACGAAATCTGATGTTATCTCGATGCCTGAACTTTCTATTGCCATAATCATGGGCTTGAAATCATCATTCAACCCGGCCAATAGCAAAGTCCCGATCCATACATCATCGATTTTCATCCCTGCACCATTCAATTTATGAGCATTTCCGATTATTTTATTCACAAATTCTTCCATCGATTCGCAATCACTTAATTTTGTTGAAACCAATTCCCTTAGCAATCCTACCCGACGCATCAGCCCGGAGTCTTGAAAAGCTTTCTGTAGATTGTCCCACACTTCCTTTGCTGTCACCGCAGACTGAATGTGAACAAAATTTATTGGATCCACCAACAAAATTATCGTCGATTTCGCTTTTTCGTTTTCACGTTTATTTTTACGCATGAGTTCATCTTTTTTAACTGGATCAGTTTCCGTAAATTCTGTTACCGGATCATTTACTTGATGCCACAAATCAAGCACTTGCAAATATGCTCGAACGGAAAACTTCCACGTTTCGTAATTTTCGCGTCCCTTCAATTTTTCAATTGATGATGCAATGTTCGAGTGCGACGCCAATTTGTACGCTCTTAAATAAAAACAAAAATTTTCTTCTCAAAAAAAATTTTTTTATCGCGAACATGAATTTCTCGAAATTATTCCTTTTTTTTTTTTCTTAATTTAACAAAATATTTTTACGTTATCTGGGCCCATAACCTATTGGGAAACTATATTCTAAATTAAAGTTAAAACTAACGAGAATTATTATCAAGAACAAACGTGTGAATTTATTGAACGATAGAAAAGAAGAGAGTGTGAATACACCAGTTACAAAAAACAAAACTTAAAATAATATGATGCTATACAAAAACTATATTAAACAGTGTTGCCAAATTCTCATTTCAACATTTCCAATTTTAGAATGAATTTTTTATTCCTTAAACAACTGGGCAACTGTCAATACTGCAATTTTTTAAATCATCATAAAAACATCAATGGATACATTGCCATATTAAAGATCTTTAATAATCATTTGAATCAAAACTTATTACGGCGCTTTTCAGAAGATTTAGCAATCCATTCAATGACTTATTTGAAGAACCTGAGCCTTTATGCTGCAATACGTAATTTTCTATAAACATTTTTCACTGAACGCCCATTTTCATAGAATAATTCAACAATTTGAATACGATGTTGTATTGTGTACGACGCCATTTTTATAAATGGCATAAATGACACTTCTTAAATGGGACAAGACCTAGGCAAATTCACAACGAAATCTGTGTTTTAATAAAGATTTAGAAAAACCGCGCAATTTGAAAGACTCTTGAAATATTAATCTGAATTTTAATATTAAGTTTTAACGTTTTTATTTAAAAAAAGCCAACCCATGTCCCGCGAGAACAATTAGAAGTTTGAAACAGTCCTCGTCCATAAAAAGGTTGCACATCACTGAGCGTGGTAATACCTCTAGGCACTGTGTATTGCCATTCACAAAACTTTTATTTATAAAAACTATGTCAACTGGAAAAATAGCGAATACTACACTATTTTTTAAGTTAAATACTTAATAGGTCACAGAAAAAAAAAAAAATTTAAAATAATATTTGCAAATATTGAAAAATTTAATTGAATAAAAGAAAAACACGTCAGCTATTAAGTTGGGATTCCATTTCGATCAATTGCTTAAGCGCAAAAACAATTCATAGTACTTTACGCATTAGAATACTAATCGAATACCTAAAATAGTCAAATTACTAGAAGGTTTGAATTTTAGAAGGATTGGAAATGTCCATTTAAATTTTATTTTAACGTTGAAAACGTTACTATACTGGGTATATTGGGGTTTCTAAAGAAAAAGCGAACGACCAAAACACCGACCCAAAAAATGTAACAAAACACAAAACTGACAATTCTGTTTACGTACTACAGTGAAATTTGATAAATTTAAGAATTTGCCAGCGAAATATTCTAGTATAATATGAGATAGAACAAAATTTATGGAGAAACTGAAAAATTATTTAGTGTGTGACCGAGAAAGAAAAATCTTCATCCTTGCCTTTAAATCCGAATTTTCGAATACCAAATTCAAATTTATGTATAGGAGGTGATAAAGCACAGTACATACATACCTGTTACCTAGAGACGGAAAAAATAAACGTTGCCAATTAAAAACATGCCAGATACAATAATAGAAAAGTATGTTAATACATTTTTTAAGTTTTCAGAAAATATGGTTAGCGTAATACAAAAAAATTGTGGTATTTTTATTTAACTCGTTTATAGAAGTGACATATTACTAAAATACTATTAACTGAAAAGTTAAATCGATGAAGAAATTTAAATTTTCTAAAGTTAAATTTTATGAATCTATTACTTACCATCATTTAAACTAAGTCCTCTATTTCTCTGGCTAGACGCTGTTGTAAATTTACTAGGTTATAAATGGTTATTGTAGCTTCAAGAGACGTGGAAATCAACATAAAGTCAATCTTATAAAAAGCACTTCACATCAGGAATCATTTATTAAAGCTTTAAAAGTTTACTCATGACTGTATCACTGTCCACTTAAATTGAAGCATTTGGGTGTTAGATTGATGATTAGAAATAGATTGGTTGATTGAGTTAGACATTTATCCAGACAAACTCAAACAAAGCCAATTATAATCCAAACACCAAATGTGGCACTATGAAGACAACTAACTCTAGCTATTTATTTCACCTATCGGTCGAATATTATCTTTAATATTATAATTTAAATGTTTCAAGAGGTTTACATTTTGTGGAAGTGTCACTATAAATTAACGGTTTTCTTCTTAATTAAATATTAAAATCGGTAGATTTTGCTCTACATTCATAAACAATACACTTTAGATTTATAACAAAAAATTTTATTTTTACTAAAATTTTTAGACGTTTTTTTTCTTTTTCTTTTTAGAAACGGAGGCGGCGTTAGATGATTTTAATCAATTTTGATTAGCTTCTGAACATCAAATTAAAATTTCTCCATCACATCTCAGTTTCAAATATTGTTGTTTTAATCTTTATGATTCGTTTTACCTTTCTCCTTAAGAACCAGCCAAAACCGTTCGTCTCAGCAATTTTGGGTTTCAATTTTTTTTTTTTTGAAAATTGATTTATAAATGAAAACCTTGTGGCAGTAATTACTAAAACTACCAAAACAAAATATTTGAGAGAGAGCTTTTGTATTTTAATAAAAATTCTACGAAATGTAAATCTTCAAGTTACTAACTCCGTTTTCAATGGGTAAATTGCAGAACTTCTTCTACCACCAATGCTTTTTTCACAAACTGTGTCGACAAATTAAATTGCATTTTAACCGAACTTGCAAACGGCTGTAAATAATTCTACTATACTTAAATGTCATTATTGTTTAAAAGCAGATCAACGGCAACAACAATTGTGGCGATTATTTGTCAAAACTTGATTTTATAAAATCTCTTGTCGCCACCAAAAAATTTCATTGACAGAAAACTGACGTTTTATCAATAATCAGAATGCCATTTTTGCAGTCGATATGATATTGACATTGAGACGACAACCAGACAAATTGTGAATATCACTTATATACTTATATTGTTATCAAGAATGATTAATTATTAATTTAAGAAATTTGAGACGGGGCAGGAGTAGGAATATACGGGAGTGGGACAACCCTCTCTAGGTCCTTGAGCTCCAATGCTACCGTCTTTCTAGCGGAACTACATGCTGTAGTAAACATCTAGGAGGGAGAGCAATAAGCCCAGATAGTATGTATCACGTACCGGGAGGCAGTATTGTCAGGTTCATTAAGAACCTGAATATTGACTGGACGGATAATTAAGCAGATAATTATAATAATAATAATAAGAAATTTGAGATTTCATAGTCCGGTTAAAGAAGTTTTATTTATATTTATTTTTAAAAGTGTCGTTATCCGACTCCGAAATTTCATTTTGTTGCACTTGTCAGTCTTGTTGCATTTATCGAATCTCAAAATTTGTTATTTTTGCGTTCTAATTTAAATGCCATATCGTTTATTTTGATGAGGTGTCTGTCTCCTAACGCAAATGTTTTTTATTATCAACGGTTCAGTAAGTGTGGTGTAATCAAAGGAGGTGCCTTTCAATTAATCCAGTTGGAATGTGTTTCATAATATAGCATTTGCCAACATCGAAGTTCAGTTTTAATTATGGAGCTGACTCTACATGTGGAATACATATTTTTAGCTCTCTCATACATATTAGCTTTAGTTAACATTCTGTATTTTGCAGAAAAATTCCATCATAGAATATTCGGTAAACTCAAATGAAGAAGAACACTAATTTATCGGTATTAGCTAGCAGAGTTCTAAGTTAAATTTTTAAAGTTTTATACGGGTTCATTCTGTACTCCGTGCCATTTGCTTGAGAGTAACAAGCCATATTCCAATTATAATACATAAGCTTAGCAATTTTGTAAGTTCTGTGTAGAGTTTAGATACAATTCAGCTTTATCTCCCGATATCATATTTAGCTTTATCTGTTGTTATTTCAAAGGGAGCGAATTTAAGAAATATATTGCTCAATGGAAGTTTCAACAACTAAATAAAGCTGTAATTGCTCAAAAAGGAAATTACTTTGTAACCACAGTGTAAATCGAGTCACTGTAGGTATCATAATGTAAGTTATGACCACGCATAGCTATTCAGTTTAAAGGTACCATTGTATCTTATTGGTGGGTTATAAATTAAGACAGTAGGTCACGCTCGCGGCAGGTTGTCCGTTATCACATTGATTGTTCCTGATACGTGTCACATTTCGACTGCAGACTCCATTAAATTTCATGCTTTTGAATTTGTGAGAGCGTCTACTCATTCAGAAGTCCTTGTAATACCGTCATTTGAAAGAGTAGTACTCCATCATGTACGGTTTTTAGTTCGAATCTCGGCACTGACCAATTTTACTAACCATAACTACATAGTACACCAATATGCTAAGATCTGGTTAAAACCTCTCAGTAGAGATATTGATTAAGGTCAATTTCGGCCTCAAAGTCCAATATTTTTCTTGTAAAGACGACTTGAATCATAGCCGGTGTAACGGTTGGCTTGGGTCTTTCCGACGCCACATGGCACACAGAATACCGAGAAAAGCAGTCAGTGGCTAGGGAGGGATCTTTCCCGCAACACAAGACGTCGGATGCCATTTATTACAACAAAAAAAAAACAAAAAAAAAAAATTAACAAGTGTGCTCACTCCTTAATAATGGTTCGTCATAACGCATTATCCACCAAGGTCATCCCATATTAAACTTAAAATCTGTTACCACATGTTTCTATCTACGCTCATCAATGAAAAATAAAGTCGCGCACCGTGCATGAACAATAGTATTTAAATAAATAAAAATGAAATAATAATAATAATTACAAAAGCAACAAAAGAAAAAATCTTACAAAATACGTCACCCATACTATACTTATCATGGCAGCATCCTGACGGTGTCCACTCACGATGATGATTCCAATATGTATATACACTAAACGCGGCTATAATAGGTGGTGGGTGTGTTGTTAGTTAATATTCCAGGTTGTCGTGTCCATATATATACCAAAACTGATGTACCATTCACATATGCTGGAAATCTCGCGTTGCTTCAATCATCAAATATTATGCCATAAATGTTGGCGTACGTTTGTGAAACAGACTAAACCCAATATGATTTGGTCAACATATGTTAATCTGGACGGTTTGGGCCCAAAACTTTCACATCCACACAAAACAAAATCGTCGTTCACAGTTCATATATGTAGTTGTAATTAGTTTTTTTTTTTATTTTCATCCACTGTAAAGTTATCACTACGGAACTTTGTTTAAATAAATTTAATTAACAGTGTTTTATTATTAACAAAACTTCATTTTATTTTAATTTTTTAAAGTTATAGGTACATTAATTAATAATTTGTTATATTAGATTCACATAAACTTTTTGATCTACAGTTTTTTGTCTGTTTGTTACAATTTTTCTTTTTCTATTTACTGACAATTTTAAGTTTTACATTAACAATGTTTATCAAAAAACAAATTGATTTTTGTCAGTTTAAATTTTACTAAGCTTTATCAACCTTTTATTTTTTTATTACAATATTTAAGTTATCATATGGTTCAATTTTACAAAAAAACAATACTTAAAACAAAATGCACCTTTTGACTTTTTTTTATTGACTGACTTTTTCAAGCTTTTTCTAGATCTTTACATTTTTCCCCGCTAATATGTTACTTTTGTTTTCACCCCCCCTCAATCCAACAAACTTTTTTTTTTTTTATAATTCTATTTGTATGTTATATTGTAACTAGCCCGACAAGAATTTGCGCGCCAACACTAAATTAGTACATGGCTCTTCTCCGAAACCAACCAAAACCGCAGAAATAACTGCTATCTCTTCAACAGCGTTGGATTGCATCAATATGAAACCGTAGTGATGTCTGTCTACACTTTATAATACATTTTAATTTTTGTATGTAATTGACTCGTATATATCTACAACTACCAACCAAGGAATCTACTAAATTGATTGCGCATCGATGATTACAGTACACCAAGTAGGCACGTGTTCCATAGTGGATGGTTACAGGGCAGGTTTGAATTTGTCAAAACAACTTGGCAACGTCAAAGCTGAAAATCAATGGTCGCTTAATTCAACTACTGGAACACTTAAGTTTTAATATCCATCAAGTGGTATGTTCCAAGAATCTTGCCATTTCCGTCCTCTAATACATAATTTACATCGCCCCGTTTTTCTTTTACGAAGGCCTTTAGAAAGGGGTACGCAAATTTTGCGACATAACGTTTTGAAGCATCACTCATCGGGTGTTGACGGACGTAAACTTTTTGACCGATTGATAATGTGCGCTCTCTGGAACGTAAGTTGTAGCGTTTCGAATAATTTTCGTACGCTTGCTTTACATTTTTCCGCACCTTTTCGTGTATCAGTCCCAATCTTTCTGAGGTATTCATCCAATCTATCGAACCATCGCTTAGCAGATCTAGTTCGCTTAACAATTTATAATCGTTTGCATGCAAAATTTGATGGTAACCGAATAGTAAAAAAGTGGGGAGAATAACCGGTTGACTCATGTACGGAATTTCTCAAGGAGCAAGCTATTTGGGGAAGAAATTTATCCCATGTCGAATGTTGTTCGCCAACGTAAGCTCTAATCGCTGCAATGATCGAACGATTCACTCGCTCGGAAGAGTTACTCTGTGGTGAGTAGTACGCAGTTTTGATATGTTGTATGCCTAACGTGTTGATCATATTTGTAAACTCTTTTCCCACGAATTGCACTCCGTTATCGGTATGTATAGTTTGTGGCACACTAAATAGTGGAAATAGCTCATCTTGTAGAAAGTTTACAATAGGTCCAGCTGTAGCTTTTGCCAAAGTTTTTAGGTAAACAAACTTAGTAAGGTTATCTAACACGATCAGGATAACGGTCTTGCCTTTCGCAGTTCGTGGGTAAGGTCCTAAAAGGTCAATGAAAATTTTTTGGAAGGGTCGATGGGATATCGTTTGCTTACCGAGAGGTGGACGGCCGCACGTATTCATGGCCTTGGACTGCTTGCATATATCGCATTGCACAATGAAATCGTGAATTTCGTTTGCCATTTTAGGCCAATAGTAAACCCGTCTTAACCTTTCGGTCGTTTTCTTGATACCGCAATGTGCTCCCTCTGGCGGGCTGTGCTCATTAATAATCGTTTGTTTGGTTATTTCCGCTGGAATCCACAACTTCCAAGTTGGGATATCAGTAAGTTTGACGTGGCTTTTCGGTTCTACGCGAATATAAAGTTTATTTTCATGAATGGTCAAGTTAGGGTAGGAATTGGGTTCTGACTGTACTTTGCTTCTAATTTTAAGGTACTCGGGATCAATAATTTTTGTGCTATCGAACAGGTCGCTTTTAGATAATTTTACGTCAGCTTGTAATTCTTCGATAGTATCGCAGAGTACTCTTGACAAAGCGTCTGGTACGATATTTTCGGAACCTTTCTGGTAAATGATAGTGAAGTTATATTCCTGCAATTTAAGACTCCAACGAGCAAGTCTACCGCTTAAATCTTTCTGCTGCATCAGCCACTTAAGGCTGGCGTGGTCTGTTATAATTGTGAACCGGTACCCTTCAATGTATGGTCGGAATTTCTTAATACTAACTACCGCCGCCAGACACTCAAGTTCGGTCACCGTATAATTCTTTTGGGCCTGATTTAGTTTTTGTGACATATATATGATAGGATTCTCGTTACCTTCTGTGTCTTTTTGGAAGAGAACACTACCCAATCCCCGACTACTTGCATCGCACCTGATGTAAAATTCTTTGGTAAAGTCTGGATTATGTAGCACTGGAGCACTGCATAACTTATCTTTCAGGTTTTGAAATGCAATTTCAGCATCGTTTGTCCATCCAAATTTTACACCTTTCCGCAATAAATTAGTGATCGGTGCGGTTATGTCGGCGTAGTTTGGAATGAACCGACGATACCAACCGGCCATTCCTAGAAACCTGCGCGTTTGTTTTACTGTGGTTGGGTTTGGAAAATTCCGAATTGCTTCCACTTTCGATGGGTCAGTTTTCAGTCCTTGTTCTCCAACTATGTATCCTAGATACCTGGTTTCTTTGAGCATAAAATGGGTTTTTTCTAGATTTATCGTTAATCCCGCTCCAGATAGTAAATGAGCAACAGTTTTCAGCAGTTCCAGGTGCTCATCGAATTCCGCAGAGATAATCAGAATGTCGTCTAAGTAGACAAATACTCTATCTCGTAACCGATGGGGAATGACTCGATCCATCAGTCTGCTCATGGTTTGGGGTGCATTACACAACCCAAACGGCATGACGCAGAACTGATAGAGAGGGCGACCTGGAACTGTGAAAGCCGTAATCTCTTTTGATTCTGTGGACAAAGGTATCTGCCAGAATGCGTCTTTAAGATCGATGCTGGTAATATATTTTGTGTCTTGGAGCCGTCCTAATAAGCCATCAATAATGGGTAATGGGTATGCATCCTTTTTGGTGACTTCATTAACTTTTCTGAAATCAAGACACAACCTCACTTTACCGTTTGATTTACGAACAAGCACTATAGGACTGCTCCAAGGACTGGAACTTTCTTCGATTACTCCCAAGGAAAGCATTCTATCAACTTCTTTATATATTAAAGACTGTATTGCAGGTGAAACCGAATAGTGCCTTTGTTTGATTGGAGTTGCATTGTTGACATCTATAACGTGTTTTACTAAGTGAGTCCTGCCTAGGCCCCTTGAAGCGATTGATGGAAATCTCGCAATAACTTCGTTTAATTTATCTTGTTGGTCACCGGTTAAGTTGTGCAGTTTCTTAAGACTTTCAGAATCGGGCGTACTTGATATATCAGATACGATTTGTGGGGCTATTCTGAACTTACTCCAAAAATCTATCCCTAAATAAACCTCAGATTGGAGTGAGGGGACGACACAAAAGGTTATGGATTCGGTTTTATGCATATAGGTAACTGGTAGTGTTACGTAACCTAAAACTTTGTTCCGAGAACCATCCGCTGTTTGTATGGTGGAATTTATCTTTTTCAAATAGGCTCCAAACGATTTTACCAGCTCCTCGCTTCCTTTACCCAAGACACTTAACGTTGCTCCACTATCTAATAATCCGAACAAGGTTTTGTTCCGAATTCGAATTTTGCAATAAGGGCGTGGGTCATTTTCCATGAATTCAGTGAGGGTGGATATACAGCAATTGTGATTAACTTCCTTTTTCTCCTTCCAGTACCGTATAATTCTGGCGAGACGTGTATTGATCGTATTTGATACCATTTCTAGTCCTTGCTCGTAGAGGCAGGATGTTCCTTTTGTACCTGTTGGGAACTTTTGGGGACTTTGTTGTTCTCCGAACGCAGTTCCCCACGATTGACGTTCGGATTGCCATTTCCCGCACGTTTCTTGAGGCATCTATAACAGTCATCATAAGTTCTACCAGCCAAACCGCAACCATAGCAAAAGTTATGAGTTCTCTCTAGTGGGCACTTAGCGAAGGTATGTCCAATGTCCTTGCAATTCCAACATATAATGACGCTATTCCTACGTTCAAATGAGTTAACCTGTTGTCCGCTATCATCTTTCACGTGGTCGGGTACGGAATCTTCGCTTTCGCTACACCTCATACTTTCCTTTGAAATTTTATGTTTATCCTGGGAACTCGGCCTCGCTATTTCTTCCACTGCACGGGTACGTTTATAACGAGATTCGATCAGTTTCCGCGGATCGTAACCTGATGTTGACCATAGCTTTTCGTAATTCGAACAAATCTTGCGTAATTCTTCGATGTCCTCGAAATCCTGGTTTTGGGTAGCATTTTTCAGTGCCGGATTCATATTGTCCAATACAATTTCTAAGATGTCATCTTCTGGTAGTGGTCTAGAAAGCCTACAGTTCGACATCTCAATTTCCAGAATAAAATCGTTGAAAGATTCTCTGGATTCCTGCATTCTACCTCGAATATATCTTCGTTGCGCTCGCTCGCTCTCGAGGCTACTGAACCGCTCCAATAGTGCTGACTTGAGTTGACGCCAAGACGCATTTTTGTTCTTCCTGATAAACACATAATACCATTTTTCTGCGACACCGGATACAAAATTTCGCATTAGAGTAACTAATTCTCGTTTAGGTACATCGTCTTGATGTGCATGTTCCTCCATCCGCATAATAAAGTCCTGGATGTTGTCACAACCCCTACTGTTGTCTTTGCCCGCAAATGAAAGCTTCCATTTGGTGGGATCAGGTCGTCGTTTACCATAGCGTTTCGAAGGCTCATATTTATTTCGTCGATGTTTTCCAGACTGATCTATTGAAGAATCCGAATTGCTTTCACTATCGCTCATGTTGTTTTTATTTCGGCTACGAGGCTCAGATTTTCTGGATTTGGAGTGACGTGTCGGAGGTGTTGTTAATGATGCCTGTTTCAGAAATTTTGTTGTCATTTCTTCTATTTTCTTAGAAAATCTACTCTCAAAAGTTGCGTCGAAGTCTGAATTCTCCACCTCACGGTCGGTACCGAGTTCGTGACTTCTGCTAGGTCTAGCAGGCCCTGTGTCTTTGGATGTGGAAGCTTGGTTTCGATTGTCTTGTGCCCTAGGGAGACTTTTAAAATCTAATTTTTTCAAATCACGACCCAAACTACGGATGGTCCTTTCGAATGTTGTAATGATCAAGGAGACGGAGGCTAGGTTAGTAAAAGAATTTCCCAACCTTACTGCTCTGTCTTTCCAATGAATTAATTTAATTAATACAGACTGTTTATATTCTAAGGAAGAGTTATCGTCTATTGCTTCCAATAACAATTCTAACTCGTCAAATTTGGCAGTGATTAAATTCAATTCTTGCTCTGGATGTTCGGTTACATGTGATAATTTAGGTTTTAGATGAGAATTTTGATGCTCTTCCTGCAGCAATTGACGCAGTTTTAATTCTACACCTACTTCCAAAGGCGATAAGTTACGAACTATATATTCTACCTCCAATTCCTCCGCACATAAATTTTCAGTTAGTAATTTAAGTTCCATTGCGTAAACCAAATGAAGTAAAAATGTTGTTTGGAATTTAGTGTGAAAATGTATGAACGAATCGCAAAAAAAATAATTTAATCTTGATTCCTATTTCAAATATTCTGTCTATAGTCTATTACTTAGATGCAATAACAATCAAAATGAAATCTCGATGCAATCCAATGCAAAAACACAAAAAAAAGTGTAAGAATGTCGTGCAAAAACTGAACAATATATTCTACTTAATATTAGTAAAGACGCAGACAAATTCAATTCAATAACAGAAAAAAAAAAAATTATTGAATAAGGGTAATATTTACAAAATAAATAAATAGTAATAATAAATTAAATTAAATTATAATAAGAATTAAATTAAATTTGTAATCAAAGAAAAGAAAAGTTTCTTGGAATTTTTGTTTTAATTTTTTTTTTCTTTTATATCTATATGTATACGTACATATATGGGATGATGGCTTAGTAGTATCTTGCGTATTCTTTTAAGTCACCAATGTTTGCTATATGATCTTGCTTTGTGTCATTACTTTCGTGACTTGGTATGACGTAACCAAAAAAAAAACGAGCCAATTAATATTTTATTTGCAAAATCTATTTCCAAAAACAAATTTAAAAAAAAATAAGAAATTATATTTTAGTCATTGAAGAGTAATTACTAAACATTTATCATCAGCGAGGAACCCGAACTCATCGAATCATCAATCGCAAATGAATAAATTAATTGTCAATCTTCAAATCCTAAACTGTTAACACTGATTGAATGAAAATAAAAATTTATTGATGAAGTGGCAAAGTTACAAAAAAAAAATTAATTTCGTAACAAATCCATTCTGCTAAAATATAAGAGAACCGACTCACGGAACAATCGATTATATTTCGGCATTATGGATTGACAAAACGGCAAAATAATTGAATGTGAAATTTAAAAAAAAATGCAGTTGACCTTAAGGGTCCTAAAAATAACAATTAACCGCAAGTAAACTTAAGCGGTAACAAATTGTACTAGTTGCATGGTGAAGCCACGTGGATGCCTTGTTAGGGCTACCAAATTTTTATTAACAGTATTACGTAATTAACGGTAAGAACACATTATGTTATCTCGACCCATTTTATCAGGTCCCTGTTTCGGCGCCATTTGTAACGGTTGGCTTGGGTCTTTCCGACGCCACATGGCACACAGAATACCGAGAAAAGCAGTCAGTGGCTAGGGAGGGATCTTTCCCGCAACACAAGACGTCGGATGCCATTTATTACAACAAAAAAAAAACAAAAAAAAAAAATTAACAAGTGTGCTCACTCCTTAATAATGGTTCGTCATAACGCATTATCCACCAAGGTCATCCCATATTAAACTTAAAATCTGTTACCACATGTTTCTATCTACGCTCATCAATGAAAAATAAAGTCGCGCACCGTGCATGAACAATAGTATTTAAATAAATAAAAATGAAATAATAATAATAATTACAAAAGCAACAAAAGAAAAAATCTTACAAAATACGTCACCCATACTATACTTATCATGGCAGCATCCTGACGGTGTCCACTCACGATGATGATTCCAATATGTATATACACTAAACGCGGCTATAATAGGTGGTGGGTGTGTTGTTAGTTAATATTCCAGGTTGTCGTGTCCATATATATACCAAAACTGATGTACCATTCACATATGCTGGAAATCTCGCGTTGCTTCAATCATCAAATATTATGCCATAAATGTTGGCGTACGTTTGTGAAACAGACTAAACCCAATATGATTTGGTCAACATATGTTAATCTGGACGGTTTGGGCCCAAAACTTTCACATCCACACAAAACAAAATCGTCGTTCACAGTTCATATATGTAGTTGTAATTAGTTTTTTTTTTTATTTTCATCCACTGTAAAGTTATCACTACGGAACTTTGTTTAAATAAATTTAATTAACAGTGTTTTATTATTAACAAAACTTCATTTTATTTTAATTTTTTAAAGTTATAGGTACATTAATTAATAATTTGTTATATTAGATTCACATAAACTTTTTGATCTACAGTTTTTTGTCTGTTTGTTACAATTTTTCTTTTTCTATTTACTGACAATTTTAAGTTTTACATTAACAATGTTTATCAAAAAACAAATTGATTTTTGTCAGTTTAAATTTTACTAAGCTTTATCAACCTTTTATTTTTTTATTACAATATTTAAGTTATCATATGGTTCAATTTTACAAAAAAACAATACTTAAAACAAAATGCACCTTTTGACTTTTTTTTATTGACTGACTTTTTCAAGCTTTTTCTAGATCTTTACATTTTTCCCCGCTAATATGTTACTTTTGTTTTCACCCCCCCTCAATCCAACAAACTTTTTTTTTTTTTTATAATTCTATTTGTATGTTATATTGTAACTAGCCCGACAAGAATTTGCGCGCCAACACTAAATTAGTACATGGCTCTTCTCCGAAACCAACCAAAACCGCAGAAATAACTGCTATCTCTTCAACAGCGTTGGATTGCATCAATATGAAACCGTAGTGATGTCTGTCTACACTTTATAATACATTTTAATTTTTGTATGTAATTGACTCGTATATATCTACAACTACCAACCAAGGAATCTACTAAATTGATTGCGCATCGATGATTACAGTACACCAAGTAGGCACGTGTTCCATAGTGGATGGTTACACCGGTCACACTGTAGTTGAGATCTCTATCATTTCGGCCCATTATATAGGTTTTGCCTTTCTCTAAGACATACATCATGGATTTTGCTATTTTGGTGATTATACTAAAAACGGCGGATGACTGAAATATATATGTTGGATCTTGGAAATTTGTTACTTCAATTGTCAATTTTAGAATTGTTTAACAAAATTGGGACAATTCAAATAAAATTAAAATTGAACGGAAGCAATTCAATTACACTAAAAAAAAATTGTTTACTAATCATGAAATCTTTGAACTTTGAGATTTTTGAGGATCTATCTTTAAGATTTTTGAGCCCCGATATCATATTTAAGCATTTTTCTTAAATGGGGAGGTCCCAATTTACAATTTTAAGAAATAATGAACTTTTAGGTTTTTGAGCGGCCTTGTGCATTCGGAGCATACTTAATCAGTCGAATAGTGGGTCCCGTATGTTGGCTGGTAATCGGTCGACTGAAATGTTTTAAAATGTAAAATCAGTAATCGATAGGATGAATTGATTGTAAAATTTCGTAGGACGGAAAGTTAAAATAACTAAACGGTGTTCTAATAATCACTTTAGGGGTGTTGGTAATTGTTATAATTATAATTATAATTTTAATCATGCCTTTACTAAGTGTGATGCAAAATATTATTGTTGCTCAAACGTATACAGTGGAACCTCGCTTAACGATTCACTTTTCGCTAAAAGAGGGACCAGAAGAGCGGAAGAACAGGATTGCGCGCTTAACATAATACTTATATGGATTTCGCTATTTAAAAAAAAATGAACGAATAAGATTCTACAACGAATTATGCTCACTAACCGAGGTACCACTATACAAGAAATCTTAGTAAATTAAAGATATACGTCAAGCACTTCGTAATTTTGCTGCCGCGGCATGATAACCGTTTTTTTGTGGTCACAAATTTCAAATGTGGATGTTAACAATGTGGTATCGAACAAGATGGCGTCACATGTCACACGACCAATAACGGCATTATTAAAAATATAATTTATAACCGCATTATGTCGGGAGACAGCAAAACCAATTGGCCGCCGCGCTCCTGTGATTTAACGCCTAACCGGATTGGCTTCTTTGAGGATTTTTGAAAGCATTGACAAACGCCAGCAGTCTCCAAAAATTCTAGAACTTTAATAATGATGCAACACGGCATATTCAGGAGATTGAAAAATGATTGAAAATTTAGACAAACGTGTTATGCCATCGAAACCATAGGTTGGAGTGGCTGCTTACGCACACTTAGACCGGTGACGGTCCATTGTGATAACAGATCGAAACCATGGTTATCATCATGATATTGTGTTTCACATCTAATTGAGTTTTTTACATATTGGTTTGCATTTTATTTACAAAAAATATTTCAAATTCCTTATTTGGAGACGCTTTACATGGTTGTGGTCGGTCGATTGCTTGCGTAGTTGTTTGTTTGAGGTGAAAGAGGATTTTTGGCGATGAACTCACCAAATAGCTTGATAGTTTTATCAAAAACTGGTTAAGCTGGTGAGGGTTTCTGAGGGTATTTCAAAACTTTAATATGTTGCGTTTGGGGATAGATCTGTTTTAAGGTGTTTGGAAGCGATGAAAAGTTCGACGCAAGTGGATGTATGTGAATACTGATCAGACTGAGGAAGTACCCATTAAAGAGGTTTGCTTTGCGAAATTTTGAAAAGAACTTGAGGTGTGTCCTGGAGCATATGAATGTTGGTAGAATAAACTAGAATTTGGTCTAGTCTTCAGTATCCCGTGTGGGAGACGTCCATTTTTTAAAATGCACCAAGTGAATTTTGTTATAAATGGTTGATTGTATGAAGAAGGGATTTAAATGTGACGTTATGTGCACTGATTTGATAAAGTGTTTCTACACTATGTGTGAGTTTAGTTACTGTGATGACGATGACATTAAGACCCAGAAAGATTTCTGAAGTTCAAGGTCAGCTTGCGATGATGATTGTTTGCTAGCTGAAGTGATTTTCGTGTGGCCGATTGTATGTTAAGTTTAAAGGATGTCAACTGTGGTATATCACTGTGTGGATGAGTATAATTGACTCTGTGTGATTGAATAACCATGGGGTTATGTACTTCTGCATAGCTTGCGTAAGTTACTTGTTATGCTATTGAGTGGTCTTTCACTGTCGATCGAGGAAGGTTGCGCTAGAACGAGAATGACTTAGGAAGAAATCTCAAGGCGGCATGTACTGATTGACAGACACGGTTCACACTAGGAGAGCTCGTTGAAATTTTAAAATGCAATAATAACATCAAAGCAAATGCAACAAAATAAATAGGCGGAAACCAAAATGTGCAGTGAAAATTGAGATGCAACAAAAACAGTAAAGTAACGCGTATACCAAACGCCAAATTATTTTAATTAATATAAATCAGCACCGGTATACGCGTACGAGAAAAGATAGTTGACAACTGAGACGAGAGTCTACTATTTGATGCTAGTAGTAGACCAGAATCTACTTTTTTTTTTTGGTTTTGACTTTTCACTTTGTGTCATGCTAATGAGGTTGTATACATGAGGTTATGTATGGATAGAATAGCGCGGATACCAAATGAAATGTTTTCGTGAGTTGATATTATTGAGTTAGGACAAACAAATCCGTACAAACTAAATTAACTTCGGTCCGCATAAACCAACGTTATCGAGATCTTGCCAAAAGTGACCAAACATTTTTTGTTGTCCGAAACTATTTTTTTTTATTTTGAAGGTCCCTCCCTGAGTCCGAAAAAGTAAAAAACAAAATGTCCGTCCGTCTGTCTCTCTTTATATCTGTACTCAAGGTATCTCGAGAACGGCTTATCCGACTTTTAATTTTTTTTCTCCAGTTTGGTGAGAAACAGATCAAAGCAGAGAAATGAGAAATTTTTGGAACCTGTACCTACTTAGATTCCGGTTTATTTCCGGATTTCATTTTCTTACTGAATAATTCCATTCCACAAATTTGTATCTTCGTAGAAGAGAATAGTTGGTGATGAATTTCTGCTTGTGATTAGCCAAACCTCTGTAAGCCATTGCATAAAAGAGGTCAGCAACATTCAACTCATTTAAATGGGAAGAAAACGAACTAAATATGCAAAGTAGTACAAAAAAGCGATAAATTTTGCTATATAGATTGTTTATTCTGATTTTATCAACAATACCCTGGCGTAATTCGGTGTATTGACGGAACACACGAGACAATAAATAAGCTCCAAAAAGACATCGAACGCGTGTACGTGTTTAAAAAAAGGCGGTCATTCAAAAAACATACAAATTGTATTTTTTTTTTAGATGTCCGATTATCAGAACCTAATCAAAACTTTTCTCTTTTCTATAGATGGCGATTTTATTACATTGTAGGTAAATCCGAAGTTTGGCGGAACCACTCATGATGCGTTTGTCTGAAAGTAATCATTTCTTCAAATTTACCTTAACCAGCTATAGGATAAAGGCCAGAGAAATTTTTGGTTGTTAGGTCACTGTGAAATATTATATTTCTTTTAAATTAGATGATGTAAACCATTGTTTTAATTTCGGAGATAGTGGGTACCCCCAACAATTCTGGCTTATGACACGAATTGGCTATTGGCGGAACCGTTGTCTACGTTGAGGTACTTTCCGCTATGTTTCAATGAGTAATTTACAGGGTGCTGTTAATACTGAATAATGGTTCAATAGTGATTGAGATTAGTTCACTTTAATTAGAGGGGGCTTCATGGACAATTGTTGATGTAGATGGGCGCGAATTTTGCAGAATATGAGATAAACTCTGAAAAATATAAGTTGATCAATATTGGTAGCAAATGGAACTAAGTATATTTTGTTATTACCGATGGTAATCCAGATTCTGGCGCAGAATTTTCCTCTGGTCGGATGGTGCTTTAATGTCCGGAACTTTTTTTTTGCCGAACCAACCCATTTACCCCACACTTATTAGCGACTGGCATTAGTTCGGCTGCTTTATTTTTAACATAAAGTCTAAAAATTACATCAAAAATTATATTATCAATAACCTGCCTCAAATCGATCGAAATTTTTTTTCCGTTTTTCTCCGTCTTTAGACGGTCCTCCTGTAGCATTTAATAGCTCCACCACCTCATTCCATTTCTGTTTTATGTCGTTGTTTAGATGGGAACCTTCAAATCTTCAAGAAACAGAACGCTTGTTATAATAAATTTAATATAAATTAATTACACAATTACCTTCGACGAGCAAAATCTATGTTTTTTTTCTAAAAAACTTACTACTAAAAATGTACTTACCAATTTTTTTAGTGCGATTCATTTTTAAATTTAAAATAATAAGTTTTGTATTGCGTAAAATTCTTTCCATATAACAAATTTATTTCATATTCAAGTTCCGTGACGAGAAAATTTGACGTTTAATCTCACATATGTGGGCTAGGGTTTTGTTGTCATTGAGTTGGGAAAGGCATGTTATGTTTAGGACCGTGTTGAATAAAGGATTGAGTTTGGGGTTAAGTTGAGGGTTCAGTTAGGGGTCTAGTTTGGGGCAGAGTTAGGGCCGAGTTGAGTTCATGTACGATTGGAACTTCCGAACCCTGTTGATTAAGGGGTTGAGCTGAGACTTGAGTTTGGTGTTTTTTCAGCTCTTTACGTTTTTGAATTTGAATTTATTCACAAATCAAAATATAGAAATATTAAACAAGTAAATGTAAATTACTACTTTTTTCGAGGTAAACCTTTAAGAGTTCTTTTAGAGAGGGAGCTTGAACTCCCAGTTGACTATTATTTGTTGTCAACTTCCCTATTCGCCAATGTTGACTGAATTCTATCGAATTGAGCTTGAGCTGCCAATTAACCATCTACCTCACAATGTACATAACACAGTTATAGACTAAGTATGGTTTATCAACACCAACGGCAAATAGAACTCTCTAAAACAGTAATTTTTCGTTCCCCTTAAATATTAAATTTAATTTAATGATTATTTTGAACGAAGTACCATTCTGGACAGGTCGTCAAAATTAAGATAGATTAAACTATTCCATGAGATTGATCTGAGCACAAAATTTCAGCTCTCTAAGACGTGTGAAAGTTGGTTAAAAAGAACCTCTAAGAAGTTGATTCAAACGAAGTTGTAAAAAATATAGAAAACCATGTCAAATTAAATAAAAGTTCAACATTTAATTTTTTCCAATAATCTCTGATTCGAATACATCTTGATTTAATTAATTTCCTCATGGCAAATGTATTATTCCGTTTCATTTTAATGTCTGTTAGTGACTGAATACAAACATTCATTTAAAGGCATAAAATATTCACCGTTTGATCGTTCTATTTTCTATCAACTTTCTTAACTTCTAACTATTAAAATTAAGCAAAATAGGAACTGCCTGTTGTGAATTTCAGGTCGAGTTTTAAATCCTAAAATTCTATTATATTTGTAAAATCTACACTCGAAAAAACAAGTGCAGATCAAATATCACAACGATTTTAAATATGTACAACATACGACCTTGCTCTCTTTTTGAATATCTGATAACTGTTCACATTACCCACACTTATTACATAACTATAGTCGTTTGCTTGTTTACTATAACCGGAATATAAAAATTAATTCACCTTGAATGTACCTCCAAACCACTCATACTACTATTAAACTTGGGGGTAGACATGAAACTATTTAGACAGCTGATTATCGTATACACGATACTAAATATGCAACTTTACTATTTAAAATAAAAAATAAAACGTGATCAACATGCAAATTTAGCGCTAAATTGCATAGTACACCATATGCATTATGCACATAGTCGTAAAATATAAACAGTTATTATGCAATATGGATTGAAAATGCAAAGGTAACAATACGTACCACTTGAATTTGATTACAGCGCTATATGACGTGTATATCAACATTTCAATCTAACACTCAATATCGTTTTGTCGCTAACATTAAAAACCAATTAATAATTTGGCAAATTATTTGTAAATGATCAAACGTCTAGATATATGGAACGTTGTGAATATAAGAGTACGATCAACCTAAATAATATGTCAGCTGAAATACGATCGTCGTTATGACAACAACCAATAATGATCTCTTGATCAAGAATTATGATTGTCGTCCCACACACATCTACACGTTTTTTTTTCTTTTTAATAAATTAAGATCAATTATGAATCGTAAAGTAGGCAAGCGTAAAACGCGATCACATCACATGATCATATGTTTTGAATTGTGTATTTTACGAGATAAGTTAATATTAAAGACGGTTGAGTAGATTTTATTTGGTATAAAGCAGTCAAACGTACATTATTTATTGTTGTAAAAAGAGCGATGCTGTGTTTTTTTAATGAGTTTCAATTAATTTCAATTGATCATCATAAGAAACTTATGTGACCAAAAACGATGGTTTTCATTTTTCTTATTTAGAAAGATACTTATAAGGAAAATTTATTAAACTTGATGTTATATAAAATGAAAATGTCGTTGATATCGTGCACGTATTATGAACGAACACCGATTGATCATTTTGTTTTGATTTTTTATTATTATGTTCCGCAAATTTAAGGAACTAAAATGATAACAGGGCATACGTTAATTTATTATCGGATATGGGTGTAATGTGTTTAGTATAGTTGTGATACGTGCGATCTATAGTATGTCGATTTTTTAATTTTTTAAAGATACTCTTGTCGGTATGTTAAAGATTAATGACGTAAATTGATAAGGGTATTACTTAACTGTAAACATAACTTAACGTTGGTATTATGTTTATAAGGTTATATATGCATATTTTCGCGCTTATCAGTACCAACAGCATTGAACCAGTAAAGAGTGGATGATTTAGATTAGTTTTTTTTAGAATACATATTTGTAAATATTTACTCTGATTTCTTTATGCGAACGATTTTATCAATCAGGTTAAGATTGCGACAAGTGACAAGGTCATTGGCATATTACAATTACACATGTACTTTGAAGATGATTGAAAAATGATTACCGGTTTTGTTTATTTTGCAAATATTTTCAATCGGCCTTGATTGGTTTTAATAAGAACCGGGGATTTTTGTAAATGCATGTTTCATGCTTATCTAGACCTATGTTTTTGTTTTAATATTTTGGATTTTTTAAAACAGATAACCGACGGTTGTACAATTTACCCAAATTTTAAGCACCCACTTTAATGTAATTACTTATTAGCAATAGGCCAGGGCCGGCCCTATGCGCCCCGGGCAAGAAATTTTAGGCAAGGGGGGGGGGGTTTTCGTTGCGGCGCATAGAGATTTTTGAAAGAAAGAAGAAACTAATATGTTTGTTAATCTGAAACGCTTCTGTTTTAATTAAATCATATGAGTCAGTTATAGATATTATATATTTGTCAGAGATTTTACCGGTGAAAGTGAGCATTATAACATTGATGGATATAAATCTTAAGAATGAATCTTAAGTATCTGGTGGTGGTTTGGCGACTATTGGAGGGGGGGACCAAAGTTGAGTAGATTAATCTACCAGCTCCATAACCTTCCAGTAGGGTGCGCATCACGTGAGCTGTTCTGGTCTTGTCATTAGGAAGCTGCGTGATGGGTACAATTGTGTAAGAGGTAAACTGTTCACAATTCGCAAGTGTACGTACTGCCTTCTCGTGGCAACTACTGGTAAATAAGGCCATTTGGCACATTTTTGGGCATTTGGCGCAGGCTATAGTACGGCGCTAAAGGAAAAAGCCTTGACAAAAAACCTTAATCTAAGGTGGAACAGCATATGCCGATGGATGAATGGCTGATAGGTTAATCAGTCCAAAATATGCGGACTCTGGATACCAGGTACCCTCCAGTTTTATTTAGCCTTCCTGTAGTAAAGCTGGGTTACCTACAGGCGATTTGTAATTCCCAGCAACTCGTAAGAGTAAAATCAAACGGAATACGGGGCAGGAGTAGGAATATACGGGAGTGGGACAACCCTCTCGAGGTCCTTGGGCTCCAATGCTACCGTCTTTCTAGCGGAACTACGTGCTGTAGTAAACACCTAGGAGGGAGAGCAATAAGCCCAGATAGTATGTATCACGTACCGAGAGGCAGTATTGTTAGGTTCATTAAGAACCTGAATATTGACTGGACGGTAAATTAAGCAGGGTCCAGCACAATAGATCTTTTAGGTCGCAGTGCGAAGTGGCTGATCGCCCGCATGGCCCTCCAATAATAACAATAACAACTCGTATTGTTCTATATTATGGAAAAGGGCCATAGTTATCCCTTTACCAGGTGTGTATAGATGACACCGGAATTTACTAATAAATGGTGCCACCTGTCAATGTACCTTTCGACAAACCGCGTCATCGGCGCCATTGTTTTATTTTGACGTCTATCAACAACATCCAATTCATAACCATACAAGTTACATACAATTACGTATGTCTCTTACGTGTTAAAAATGTCGTGTTTTATGCCTACGTATTACGATTTGCGGACATAATTGATTTTTTGTTATCATTTGAAGAAAATTGCTTGTTGAAGATTACGGTGAGTAGGCTCTTGGTTAATCACAACGCTATAAGTGGTTTAATAAATTCAAACGTGGAAGATCACCAAAAAAGTTTGACGACAGTGGATTGCAAGCATTGTTGGATGAGGATGAAGCTCAAACGCAAAAACAACTCGTCTCCATAAGTTTAAAAGCCATGTAAAAGATCGAAAAGCTGGAAAAATGAGTTCCGCCTAAACTGAATGAAAGACGAGAAGTATCGCCTTGTGAACTGAAATTTAAATATTTTATCACATACTTTTTTGATATTTATGTAAAGTATGTATCAAAAAAGTATTAGTATAATACGTTGTAATGTGATCCCTGACTAATCTAATATGTAAAAATCTCGTGTCACGGTGTTTGTGGTCGCACTCCTCCGAAACGGCTTTTATGAAATTTTTTATGTATATTTGGGAAGTATGAGAATAGGTTGTCGCTAGGTGATTAGGGTGTCCCTATCCAGAATCATTTTTGCCTTGTGACTCAATTACAGGTACATCAACTATTCGACTCGCATCTCGTTCGAACTCGAACCTCAAATAATCAATGACGTGATAAGTGATAACGGTAAAATTCAAAATAAAATCTTTTTACCGGTAAATTAACCATTTTATTTCTAGAGACTTTTAATGCAGTGAATGAAGATATTGGACCGTCAATCGCGGGACCATCGAAATCGATATAGCCTCCCCCGATAAATGGAAGACAAACAGCGACAATGCAATTGAAGAATTTAGTCACAAATAAGTAATTTGACTGACCTCAATAAATAATTAAAGTTATAAGTACATAATTTATATTTTTTAAGTTCTAATGAAATACGTTGTTTTATCCATTCACATAATAAATTTTCTTTTAAATTATTTTTGATTTATAAAAATTTGTTTTCGAATTGGAAGCGCGATCTGTAACCGAACGAACTGCGTTCCGTACTGCTTCGCCTTGAAATTTAGTGCCCGTGAATGATGTTATGTAGCATGCAGGATACAATTACCACCTGTAATTAATTATTATTTTGTTATGATGGAATTTTTGAACAAATTTATGTTTTACCTTTGGTATGAATTTGTAATCCATTTCATTTAGTTTTTTTAAGACGCGCCATCTTGACTTAAGTTTCCCAATCGTCTGCTCAATTATAATACGAGCAGAATTCATATAAGCATTGAATGACTCGTGAAGCGGATCTAGGCTTCCCGTATAACACTTCAGGAGCCAGTCCAAAAAAAAAAAAACAAATAATTCATATCCACGCCATTAATAAATTGTGTTTTCTGAAATATAATGAAAAATATTACCTTCGATTAAAATACGTTACCATTGTAGTAGCGGTTAAACCAAGTAATACATACTTATGGGAGTAAATCGTTAATATGCTGGAAACACCGGGAATTTTTGAAAACGTTGGCGTCATGTGATGCTCCGGGATATCTGCAGCTTACATACCATATTCTAATGAACGAAAACCAAATACAATTAGCCTTACATAATAAAAAAGGGAAAAACTTCAGAATTTTCATCTGCACATTATAGGACGTCCAGCCTTTTCTATTTATAAAATCGCCATGGCTTTCACGTGGAGCCAAAATTGGTATGTGTAATAAAATTTGCGGAATATGGCAAATGCTTTCAAATTTTTTAGAAATTTGTTCAGCCTGCTCCTCGGTTGCCATTTTATTCACGTCTCGCACGTGCTTCAACATAGCATTTGTAAATAAATGGATGTTCTTATGCAATTAACCTTTGCTTACCTAGAAAGAAAAACACTATGCTATAATCAGTCAATAATGGTAAAAAAATGTTGAGCTTGTACTAACCCCCATATTGTTTCCAATAAAACGGTATTCAGCACACGATGTGAACTTGTATAGAGCTATGGCAACTTTTTTTTCGATGCTGATGGGTTTTCTAAACCTTGTGGGTTTTAGTCTTAATTGTTCCCGAACCATAACGCAAATTTGGTTAAACAATTCCTTGTCCACCGTGAAATTGTTTAGCCAATCGCGATCATAGAATTTCTTCAAGAACACATCGGTCCACCAACACGAGTTTCGAGGCTTCGACCAAATTCGTTGTTTCCTTCTGGCACTAACATTTTTCTTAATTATTCTTAAATAAAATGCGTTGTTGTTAATAATTGTTCTATTTCCGATAACTCGTCTATTACAAACTACTTTTTAATTTCATTCACCCATTTTGCAGTTCACTCTCGAAATACCTTTCTATTAATTTACCGACAAATCTAAAAGATTTTGGGAAATAATTTACAACACATAAATTAAACTGAATTGAATACATAAATCTATCTGTCAAAACAACAAACTTTATAGTATGTGTTGACACTACAAATCGCAAGCTAGTGTGAAGCATAGCGGCAAAATAATTAAATAACAAAAAAGTACATACTTATTAGGTATGTACAATGTAAACGTGGTATAAGAGTATTTGGAAAGAATTGCGCATTGATATGTAAACAAGATTTGCGCCAAAAAAAGATGAATTTTACACGAAAAACGAATAAAGTATGCATACATATAAATTTTACGACCAGGGAGCCTATTCTCGAATTCCACATCCATTTTCCACATGTGGACATCTGTCAAAACTCATAAAAATTGAATTTTTTCGGTACTAAGGGAATATTTCCGAATGGGTATAAGCATGTGGAAAAATTCCCCATATAGGAAAATGTCAATGCCGCATGTGTTTTATATACGAATTACAATTTTCGAACCATTTTTTGACAACTTTGACAGATGTCCACATGTGGAAAATAGATGTAAAATTCGAGAATAGGCCCCCAGGGGGCCTATTCTCGAATTCCACATCCATTTTCCACATGTGGACATCTGTCAAAACTCATAAAAATTGAATTTTTTCGGTACTAAGGGAATATTTCCGAATGGGTATAAGCATGTGGAAAAATTCCCCATATAGGAAAATGTCAATGCCGCATGTGTTTTATATACGAATTACAATTTTCGAACCATTTTTATGAGTTTTGACAGATGTCCACATGTGGAAAATGGATGTGAAATTCGAGAATAGGCCCCCAGGGGGCCTATTCTCGAATTCCACATCCATTTTCCACATGTGGACATCTGTCAAAACTCATAAAAATTGAATTTTTTCGGTACTAAGGGAATATTTCCGAATGGGTATAACCATGTGGAAAAATTCCCCATATAGGAAAATATCCATGCCGCATGTGTTTTATATACGAATTACAATTTTCGAACCATTTTTTGACAACTTTGACAGATGTCCACATGTGGAAAATGGATGAGAAATTCGAGAATAGGCCCCCAGGGGCCCTATTCTCGAATTCCACATCCATTTTCCACATGCGGACATCTGTCAAAATTCTTCAAAACGTTCGAAAATTTTAATTCGTATATAAAAAACATGGGGCATGGACATTTTTCTATATTGGGAATTTCTTCCACCTGCTTATACCCATTCGCAAATATTCCAATAATATACCAAAAAAAATTCAATTTTTATGAATTTTGACAGATTTGTGAAATTCGAGAATAGTGCCCCAGATACGTAAATTTTGTCTGAATTTTCAGGTAAATGTTGTAAATTTACACATATTAAAAGTAAAATTACCTGAAAAATTACTCGTTAAGATTTAAATTATTTACAAAATTTACATATAAATGCCTAATTTTTCTAAAATTATCAACTGATTGGTGTAAATTTTTATATATACATACGAGTAGTTAGGTAAAATAGCATATATCGTGCCTGTGAAGTTTATAACAACGAAAATAACATATACGTATATGATTTCAATTGGAATTTTATATTTGTCGTTTGGATTGGTGAGTTGCACTATTAAACACATGTTAAAGTGAGAGCGACATATAAAATTAGAAAGAGATGAAACATCCTATCTCTTTTTATTATTCTACATACCTCTTTCGTTTAAAAAAAAAAATAATAATTTATTACATTTATTTGTTGAGCGAAATATTTTAAAATCTAAAAAAGTTTGAAGTTTATACCCCAAAAATGCACGTACGTGAAGTTTGTCCTAAGTTGCCTTAAGTTGTCCTAAGTTGTCCTAAGTATGTCCTAAGATTTTTTAAATGTGTTGGTGTAAAAGTGTCGTTATTACGAAATTATTTAATTCATATTGAAATACATAATAAAAATTATGCTTAAGATTATTTACTATTACAAAATAAATTTACATTTTTTCTATGTCGCGAAATATTCTGATAATGAATGTATAAAATCAGATCATTTTCCACAAACTGAGAAACTGGCAGAAACTCCGTGTTTAATCGTGTTTGTTTGCGAATTTTCTTGCAAAAATCCTAGGAAGTGGCCACCAAAATGTGCACAATTCTAAGTTGCCATAAGATCTTACCTATTCGAAAAATATTTCACTTTTGAAAAAAGTAGGGGATTAGGGTATTTAGGACAGCCATGTTTGACATAATCTCTTATGATATATCGAATATATGTATAAATGATTTTCCGAATTTTCTTGAGAAAATCCTAGGAAGCGGCCACCAAAATGCCATATATTTTAAGTTGTCGTAAGGTCTTATCTATTCGAAAAATATTTCACTTTTGAAAAAAGTAGGGATTAGGGTGTTTAGGACAACCATGTTTGACATAATCTCTGATGATATATCGAATATATGTATAAATGAGCGGCCGCTTCCTAGGATTTTCTCAAGAAAATTCGGAAAATCATTTATACATATATTCGATATATCATCAGAGATTATGTCAAACATGGCTGTCCTAAATACCCTAATCCCCTACTTTTTTCAAAAGTGAAATATTTTTCGAATAGATAAGACCTTACCACAACTTAAAATATAGGGCATTTTGGTGGCCGCTTCCTAGGATTTTCTCAAGAAAATTCGGAAATTCATTTATACATATATTCGATATATCATAAGAGATTATGTCAAACATGGCTGTCCTAAATACCCTAATCCCCTACTTTTTTCAAAAGTAAAATATTTTTCGAATAGATAAGACCTTACCACAACTTAGAATATAGGGCATTTTGGTGGCCGCTTCCTAGGATTTTCTCAAGAAAATTCGGAAAGTCATTCATACATATATTCGATGTATCATCACATATTATGTCAAACATGGCTTTCCTAAATACCCTAATCCCCTGCTTTTTTCAAAAGTGAAATATTTTTCGAATAGATAAGACCTTACGACAACTTAAAATGTAGGGCATTTTGGTGGCCGCTTCCTAGGATTTTCTCAAGAAAATTCGGAAAATCATTTATACATATATTCGATATATCATAAGAGATTATGTCAAAAATGGCTGTCCTAAATACCCTAATCCCCTACTTTTTTTAAAAGTGAAATATTTTTCGAATAGATAAGACCTTACGACAACTTAAAATATAGGGCATTTTGGTGGCCGCTTCCTAGGATTTTCTCAAGAAAATTCGGAAATTCATTTATACATATATTCGATATATCATCAGAGATTATGTCAAACATGGTTGTCCTAAACACCCTAATCCCCTAAGTTTTTCAAAAGTGAAATATTTTTCGAATAGATAAGACCTTACCACAACTTAAAATATAGGGAGTTTTGGTAGACGCTTCCTAGGATTTTCTCAAGAAAATTCGGAAAATCATTTATACATATATTCGATATATCATCAGAGATTATGTTAAACATGGTTGTCCTAAATACCCTAATCCCCTACTTTTTTCAAAAGTGAAATATTTTTCGAATAGATAAGACCTTACGACAACTTAGAATATAGAGCATTTTGTTGGCCGCTTCCTAGGATTTTCTCAAGAAAATTCGGAAAATCATTGATACATATATTCGATGTATCATAAGAGGTTATGTCAAACATGGTTGTCCTAAATACCCTAATCCCCTACTTTTTTCAAAAGTGAAATATTTTTCGAATCACCATTAGAATATTTCGCGACATAGAAAAAATGTAAATTTATTTTGTAAGAGTAAATAATCTTAAGCATAATTTTTATTATTTCAATATGATTTAAATAAATTCGTAATAACGAAACTTTTACACCAACACATTTAAAAAAACTTAGGACATACTTAGGACAACTTAGGACAACTTAAGGCAACTTAGGATAAACTTCACGTACGTAAAAATTCTAGAGTTTGTTGTAACGGAGGATGAATATTATTTATTGTTATTGTACTTCATACCGATTTTTAACATTTGAGTGAATCTAGCACACTAATTAGCCCCTTGTATGCCTATTTTAAAAGTTTTGATAAAAATATATTTATTTTAGCTAAATACAATAAAATCGTGGGCGGGATAACTTCATAAAAGAAGAGCATACCATATGTGACATAATTTTATTAGTATTGCTTGACTTAATTTTTTTATTTTTTGTGATACAATACTTCACAACTAGTTAAATTTAGTCGCATCTTACAACAAAGTCTAGGATTTTTAAGATTTCTTGTTATTAACCGCGCACGCAAAACTATTCAAATGGTAAAAATCGATATGAAGTACAAGAACAAAAAATGATATTCATCCCCTCCGTTTGAAGATGGAATATGGCCCATTTGATACACTAAACATAAAGCTACTAATTTAACTTAGTAGCATCTTACAACAAACTCTAGGATTTTAAGGATTTCTTGTTATTAACCGCGAACGCAAAACTACTCAAATATTAGGAATCGGTATAAAGTATAAGAACATAAAATGATATTCATCCCCTCCGTCTGGAAATGGCATATGGCCATTTGATGATCCAAACCTTTTTTTTTTTTGAAATGGTGGGTGTATGTAGCCCAGAGCATTGCGACTATTCAGGCCTATTGTGTATCCCTAGAGATTCCTACGTGAAATGTAGATCTCTATCCTTGAATAACGCCGCTACCTGACGCATATCCAGTGGGTCGGCGTTAGCATTGCATGTGAATAATAGGTGTTCCGATGTCTCCTTACCGTAGTCGCAGAATCTATACTGGTCCGTAAGGGACCTTCCTATTTTATGTAGATGGCCGTTAAAAGGGCCGTGCCATGTTAAAAACCAGGTAAGGGATCTTAGGGATTGGCGGTCCATCCTCGGTGCCTCTCCCAGACGTATAATATTATAACTGAATAATTTCTTGGCCTGTCTCATCCCAATGGAGGACTCCCAGACTAATTTCGTATAGTTCTGCTCCCAGTTCCTTATACCATCTGCCAAATGGGTTTTGGAAAAAGCAATACTAGGACTGGGACCCAGGAAACCTTGCCTTGCTCCCATTTTTGCACATTGGTCTGCTGCCTTATTTCCTCTAATGGTGAAGTGGCCAGGAGACCACAAAAGGGTGACATTATTTGCTTTACCCAGTTCTAATAAATTACAATAGCAGCTCCAAATCAGTTTCGTATTGAACACTGAAGCTCCTAAGGCTAGCAAAGCTGCCTGGCTGTCCGATATTATATAGATCTCGGTCTTCTTATATTTCTTTTTGAGACATTGAAGCACACATACCTCAATAGCAAAGGTCTCTGCCTGAAAAACTGTGGGGGGTGCTACCCAGTGGTATGCATAGCTCTAGGTCGGGCCCGACTATCCCAGCACCGGTACCCTCGTCTGTTTTTGACCCATCCGTATACCATACAGAAACATGGCGAGGGAGGAAGGAGATAATATTCTCTACCAGTGCCCTGTTCGGCAACTAATAGTAAAATTCCTCCGAAGTTCATTCCTCCGTGAAGTAGGCCTTATTCGCCTTGTTTGTGATATGATTTAAGTGGCGATTCCATGTCAATTTCTGATCAAGTACGACACCCAGATATTTAACCTCCGTTGACAGTTGGAGAGTTACCTCCTCCAGTGCTATCCTCCTGTTTTTTAGATCCACCTTAAGGTGGAGTAGTATATACCTCTTGGTAGTGATTGTTCCTGAATTACCTCGAAACTAGTGTTATCAAAAGCTCCCTGGATATCAATGAAGGAGCATAGTAATAATTCTTTATTCCGAAGCGTATCTTCGATTTCCGATGTCAGCTCGTGTAGGGCCGTTTCTGTTGATTTCCCTGCTTGGTAGGCGTGCTACCTAGAGTTCAGAGGATATCTTTGGAGAGTGTTGGATCTGATACATAGTTCCAGAATTTTTGGAACGTATTCCAAGCTGTAGCTGGCTCTGAAGAGAATAGTAAGATAAGGCAGCAAAGTCTGCAGCCCTTGCTGTAGAAAGGCGGGGTATACGCAGTCCCCTCCCGGTGATTTGAAAGGGCCAAATGATTTGACTGGCCAGCCTATCCGTTCCGGCGTGAAAAACTGTTTCGAGAACTCGTGAGCCCCCTTTGGAACCAGATACGGATGTACCCTACTTCCCTAACAGACATTCCAGAGTATCCTCCCTGGTTGTGGTCGTCTCTCCACTTAGTTTTTTAACAGATCCCAAGGGATTCCTGTGCTCCAAGGAGACTGCCTTCTGAAGCCGACACGCCATAGGTAGTTTGTCTATTTTCTTACAGAAGTCTCTCCAGCTGAGTCTTTTGCTAGGGTAAGGGAATTCTGATAGGTAGTCCAATCGTTCGTCCTCTTAGCCCTATTAAAAATTTTACGGACACTCCGTCTCATGTTTTCCAAATTTTGGTTCCACCAAGGAACATCCCTTGTGCCTTTAATACGCATCAGGGGTGAGCTTGAGTGGTAGGCATTAATTATTGCCTCTGTAACATCATTTGCAACTCTGTCGAGATCATCGACAGAGTTTATCGTGGTCTGTAGACCAGCTAAGTTATCCGAAAGTCTGTCGTTATAGACTGGCCAGTTGGTGCGTTTTGGTATCCTTACCATCAACTTTTGTCTCAAAGGGATATTGATATCAAATCTGATGTACATGCTGATGCTTCCTTGGACACATGCCAGTCGAGAATTGCACTGGAGGTACCCATGTCAGACAAGGTAAGATCCAGTACCTCTCTCCTAACCGCATTCACAAAGGTCGCATATCTTCCTTTATTGTTAACTGCTAAGTTGTTACTAAGACAGATTTCAAAAAGTTGCTCACCCCTTAAATTGGTGTTGCTGCTTCCCCAGACTACGTGGTGTGCATTACCGTCGCAACCAATGACGAATTTTTGGTACTGTATCGTGTAATAATTCACTAAGCTCCGTATCAATTCTGGAGGGGGCCATTTTCATCCCCGGGAAAGTATGCATAAGCAATGTTAATCACCCATCTGTCTCCTTTTGGTAAGGGCATTTTTATTGAAACAGCCGTGATGTCCCTAGAAATAAATTGGTTAATAGAGAATATATTATGCCTTGAGCGACAGAGAATTGCTCTCCTCGGCCTGTCTGCAGCCGTGTCATAGACTAGCCTACCTGTATTGGCTGCAAAACCTCTAATCTTCCCCTTGTTGGTCCAAGGCTGCTGTAAGAGCGCTATATCCCAGTCCTTAATCATAAATAGACGGTTTAAGTTGTTTGTAGCCGTCTTCGATCGATTTAATCTGCACGAATCTCAGTTTCGCTACTGTACCTGTGCAGGTTTGGTGTGTATCACCATGATGTGTATTTTTTTTGTATTTTTTTTTATGTCTTAGGCTCCGAAGAGCCTGGCTTGCTTAGTTTCTGTGTCACCCTTCCTCTAGGGGTCAGCCTATGGCTCTTCCCGCTCTTTCCTCGGCCCGGTTTGGCCAGTCTCCCTGTTCCGGAGGTGCCAGGTCTCCTGGCTTCCCCCGCCCCAGTAATCTCATCAGCGCGGCCTGCGTTCTCAGCCAAAGCTGCCCTTGACGTGCCGGGTAGATTCGGCTCCGCCACTCTCCTTTTGACTGTATCCACCGCCCCTCCTTCTTTGGCCGGAAGTGTACAGAGCCAAACATCCAATTGACTCTGTAGTTGGAGCCCTTCAGTATCTCTGCCGTTTTATGTGAAAGGAGGTCACCTTCTCGCTCCTTCCTCGCGATAATTCTCCAGTCTGCATCTCTAAGGTCCTTATTCTGGATCGCCAGTCGACGCAGTATCGCAGTATCTTGTCGTTTGTCGCCTTACCCCCTCGTGGCAGGTAAACAAACATAATCTTTGGGCGAGGCAACTCCTCCTTCCCGACTGCCTTCAGGGATGCCCCGTCCCATGGCTTAAGTGAGGGCACTGGGGCTCTAAGCCACTCTGCCGTTTCTTCATCGGCACAGTTGACCGTGAGCCAACCGTTTCTGGTGCGACGTCCCAGGAAATTAGGGCTGACACCATCTAACGGCAGCTGCGCCACTGCCTCCATTATGGCATCTCGTACTGCCGGAATCTGGGCAATACTCAGTTTTGTTTCTGGGTAGCCTTGGTCGGTAATCTCAACCTGATACCCTTCACTGCGGCACTATACGTTGTGGCCGTGTCGGTCCTGCTCTCGGGGCAACTCTCCTTATTGTCGCCCTCCGTTGCAGCTTTTAGGCCGGCTTCCAATGGCTTCAGTGAAGGACTGGAAACTTTCCCTCTTTTTGCCGCGATGGCTTTGGGGGTAGAGTCGTCATCCGACCTATTCCTCTTGTTAGGTGAGACAATTCTGTCCCTGATGTTTTCCTTACATTGCTGCAAGGCAGCATCGCGGGAGACCCCTGACCAAATTAGATGGGACACAGGGTGGCACACTGTCCCCCCTACTTTGGAACTTGGTCATAAATGACCTGTTGCTGAGACTGGAAGACGGTGGATTCAAGGTGGTTGCCTATGCGGATGATGTTACTATTGATGTCAATGGTAAATATCCCGGAACCCTTAGTGAACTTATGCAAAATGCCCTGGGCACTCCTTCATTATGGGCCAATGGCTGTGGGTTGAATATGAACCCACAAAAAACCGAATTGGTTCTCTTCTATAGGAAATATAAACTTCCTCACATCGATCCTCCCTCATACTCTTGTATGGGGTAATAGTCTGGTGGCCTGCTCTGGACAAAACTCTCAACCAAAAGCTGTTGACAAAAGTTCAGAGAACAATCTCTCTGTGAATCAGTGGTGCACTGAGGAGCACATCCACTCAGGTACTGCAGGTACTGGAGACTGCTATTTTTGACTCCTGTAGATATCTTGGGGAAATGGTTGGCAGCTTGTACTGCCATAGTGCCATACGGCTGAGCTGAAATCCATCTTAATGTGGACCTGCAACAATACCGGGCACTCATCTATTTTGTGCAACAAACAAATTCCCAAGACCACCGACTATACTGTACCGTCACTATCTTTTGACACAAAGTTCCGGACTAGGATCCCATCCAGGGAGGACTGGATGATGGATGCAGTTTTAAAACCAGGAGTTATAAACTTCTTCACTGATGGTTCAAAACGGGACGGAAAAGTCGGGGCTGGATTGTTCTGCGAGGAACTTCTGTTAAATCTCTCCTTTCGTCTCCCCGACTACTGTAGCATTTTTCAAGCTGAAGTAACTGCCATAAAGGAAGTTGTAGACTTGTTGAAGTATAATGTAATATCAGGTTGTGATATTCGCATATATACGGATAGTCCATTAAAGTGCTTCAATCACACCTCCTCACATCGAAAGTAGTCCAGAACTGTCTCTCATCTCTTAACGAGATGCGCCACTTTAAGGGCTCGAAAAATTGCGGTTTTGGTGGGAGAAGAACATAATTTTATACGAATCAACTCACTATAATTACCAAAGCTTATTCTGTAAGCATCCTCCAATTCATTTCCCGATTCATTCCCCCAGACCCTTCGTAAATAGTTTATTTATAATACTTGGGATATCCTCACCATCAGTCTTTGGAATGCCAACTATATCTATACAGTTATTGATGTTTGCCTGTTCACGGTTGTTTAGCCTCATTGAGAGCTTATGATTTTCACACTTAATGATTTTGTTTTCTTCCAACAGCGCACTAATTTTATGTGATAGATTGATATTCAAAGACTTGGAATCCGAACATAATTTATTCAACTTCTCGGTAAACTGTTCCAGAATTTTTATTCTGAACAGTTGTTTTAGGTAACACTGGTGAAGATCATCCAAGGTTGCTGTTGGTTTTCCAAATATTAACACATATGTAACATCGCCAGTATTGCTTTTCTTTATTTATATAATTAATATCGGAAGGTTGGAGAGCCAAACAAGCACGATGAAACATTTTTTGACAATCGCCACACTGAATTTTCAGTTCATAATCCCGATCCACTTTCTCGTTACATTTGCCGCACAAAGCCATATGATCAGTTAACACACACCGAGTTTTAATTTGAGAACTAAGAAACAGTTATTAAATATTTTACTTATTGACAAAACTTTTATTAATTATTTATTTTGATAATGTTATACTTATAAAAGACCTTAACGGAAAACGCTTTTTTACACAAGCCCAAAACAAAGCAGTTGAACCAAAAAACATAGATTGTTTAATAGTTTTGAACATTTATAAACCAGTTTTATTTAAAATTTTATTGTGTTATATGAAAATAAAACAATTTACATAAATACATAAATTAAACATTAATTTAGGTAAAACAGTTACACAAACCTCACTATGTAATTATTATTATTATTATTGTGAAGTGATGAAAAATGATGTTGTCGACCCCACAGCACAACAATGAATGTAACAAAGAATTTAACTGGTTCGCGCTCTTCCGCTGATATCTCGCTGTCTTGTAAATACTTTTTTTGGATTCAATGCTCTTATAGGTTTCTCCAGATCTAATATTTGGTGGTTGCCAGTTAACATAAGTGTTCTTTAGAACATTAGTTGTTTTTCGCTGTTTTGCTGGTATATTTGCAATCAGTTTTTCAGTAAAACGTTTAGGAGGCCGATTAAGAAATGAATTTCTATTTGTCATGATTTGGTCATTATTTTTTAAATAAACTGAATCCGGGTATCTGGATGCCATTCTATGGGCAACAGTTCTAATAATGGACATTGGAATGTCAACTGAAATCTGATGCATCGATGAGAATGTTGGCTAAACAGTTCATTCTTTTTCCAAGATAGATTTTGTTTTGAAACATTGCTTTAATGTCTGAAGGAAATTTATTCTATATAATTATAAAATTGAGTCTGTTAAGTCTAAGACATTATCAGAACTAATGAAAATTCTGAATCGATCTTCAAAAAGTCCTACTTGCATCAACTGATGGTTTTCAGATAGCGTTAAAGTAATATTTTGATAGTTTCTTTCCATATTTGCAGTAGTTTTAAAATTTTAATTTTTTGTTAAAATTCCATGGTGCTTAACAGTTTAAGCGGTCCGAATTTCCGAATGAATTCTGGGTAATGGTTGTTTAAAATGTTGTCTGGGTGGTAATTTATAACTGTGAAAACAATATTTTTCTCTGCGAGAGCAGTTCTATTTGGCAATTTGAAATTTCAGAAGCGCAAATTAGCCGACACATTTCGACCATTGTAGTTAAACATTACCATTTGGGTTTTCAACGTGATTCATTAAAATAAAAGCGACATCATAACTAGTACGTGCCAAATTTCATAAGCTTTTCCTGGAACTTTAGCAGAGCACCCTGTATTTTATAGAGCCATAATCAAAAAATCTGAGCTTTTATAAGGGAATTAGAAACGAGGAAAAAACGAAACTTTTCATAGTAAAACACACAAAACATATGGGAAATCACTTTTTTTCCTAAGACCAATTTTTAAATGAAAACGTTACAAATTCTTAATTATGATTTCTGAAATATTTTCATAAATGTTTGAATTTCAACATATATGAATATCGTTTAGGTAAATCGTTTTCATTTTCTTGTAATAATTGATCTTTTGAAACCAAAATATAAAAAAAATGCATAACAGCAGAATTCTGGTCAAATTGAAATAAAAGCTTACTACGATTCGTTTGGCCATTAAGTCAATATACATTACATAGATGGCAGTGATGGCCGGAAAAATTTGGAAAAATCGTACCAAAAATTACCACCTAGGGAAATTTCAAGTTCAAAAATTGTAGGAAAAGCAAAACAAATTCACAAAATATAGAAACGTGTGATAATTTGGCGATTAAATAATTTTTTTTCGTATTTTTCTGTAACCATTTAGACATCTTACGTACACTAGTAAAACTAAAGATAAATTTAGCAAGTATTATTTTAATTTGTCAGAGCCAACTTTGATGTATTTTTCAAAATGAAAGTTCGAAAAAATATATTTTAGGAATAATTTAATTTTAATATTTCTGCTATTAATATTTACTTAATACCAATATGGCCTTCTTGTATATTGTCCTTAAAGATATGTAGAACACTTTTATACAAACATTTTATAATATTTTTGCTTTTTTCATTGAAAAACTTGAAACTAAAAAACACCATTTTTACTATGGATTCCTATGGAAATCAGTGAAAAGTTATACCACTAAAAAAGCTTCTTAAAAATACGTCATTAAGATTATGGCTCTATACTCTAGAAGGCTCTGACTTTAGTCATCGTATTTTCAATTTTCGGGAAAGAAAGAGAAAGCTTAAATTTTTTCCTTAGATTCGATAAAGTAATTTATTTTATCAAGGGATGTAAAACCTGAATTGGTAAACTATTTTAAAATATACATTAACATAAAGGATAATTCCTTCGAACAAATCATGCGCCAAACAAAGTGGAAGACCTGGATTGCAAACATGAAAATTTAGCAATCAAGCCATTATTTGCTTCAATAATATCGATTGAATAATTTTCAATAGTTCGATTTTGACCAGGTCGCAAATCATACTAAATCATGATTTTAATTGTTTCATCAAAACAATCATTTTTTTCTAAGATAATAAGGTCTTCTATTAAAGGTTGAAAAACTTTATAAATTCCAAAGTGTTTAACAAACTTCTCTTTACATGATAATACTAATTGTCTGTTTTTAATTTGCGTTTGATATTTTATGTTTAGGTTTCCTATTGTCATGTATACCCCAACTAACTTGCTTCTTTTTTGAAGATCTCAAAGGGTTGCACGTTTGAAAGGCATCTTAAAAAAAAATAATCTCTAGTTTTTAGGGAGAAGATGAAAAGAAAATATTTTTTTGGTACACAGACCATCATTGTAATCACAAAATACATGAGAGTCTGACATTAACGTTTTAATGATTTGTAAAACTGGCGTGTAGTGAAAAAAACACTCATTATGATGATTATTAAAACCTAAAGCTACTTTTATGGAATTAAAAAAACCCATTCTATTTCTTATGTTGCTTTCCCGTTTAAATCTAGAACCAAATTTTTTTATTTCGTCAAGCAAACAATTAAATGAGAGATCGTTTTTATATTTTGTCAGCATGCCTATATTTTTTTCAAAAAATAATTATGATTCGAGTTAGCTAAATCTACTATTCCATAAAGTTCATTATATAAAAATTGTAGAGCAGAATCTGATACTCTAAAAGAAAATTTAACTTTTGTAAACAATGTTTTGAAAGGATTTTCCCTTTTTATGCTAATAAAAGGTAAATTTGGCTCAATAGGGTCATTTGCTAAACTTTGAATTTCTAAGACTTTTTCAGAGCCTTTTATGTTGGACACTCAAATTGCCTAAATTAGCAGAATGCTTTCCAGAAATATGAGATCTGAATGATGACCCATTTGAGAAAATTCTAGAACAACAATCGACAGGGCACGATATTTTACTATTTTAATTAATATGCTTTGTTAAATGCGAATTGATATTTTTTAAATATTTGGATGTGTAATCGCAATTAACTATACTGCACTTGTATGGACTAATAGCCACTAAAACAATGCACTGGAAAATTTGTATAACTGTCAAATTGTTTTTCGCAATGTGGCTTCTAAGCAAATGTATTGCGTATTTGTATTCCTCGATGTTCATACTAATGCCTATTACATTTTTTAATTACACTGGTCTTAAAATCACAATTTGAATATTTAAACATTTTAATAATACTTAACTGAATAGGTATATATTAATGTTAAACTTAAAGTATTAATTATAAATATTTTTAATTTTAATTTATAAATTTTATTACAAAAAACACTTTTTCACCTTATCATGATCAGTCACTATAACGCAGTGCATCTTAACAAAGAAACACAAGGTTAACACAAAAGAAAAAATAATGAACGGTTTACATCTATAAACAAATAATTTTTGCTTGAGGAGAGTGCATTTACGACTTTAACTGTAAAATTTACATATTAAAAACGCAATATTTATAAATGGTTTAAATTTACGACTTTAGGTTTAACTTTACATACTCGTTGGTATTTGTTTACTCTTTAGATATGAATAATACATAAAACTGGGTAATTTTATAGCGTTTTTCGTCCATTTTACGTTTGCGTTACTTTACTACTTACTGTTTGTTACGTGTTTTGTGCTAATGGAGAAATTTTAAACGTTCTTTATTTTTATCGATGTCATTTTGCAAATCGTTGCTTTCTTTGAAATTTCTCGTTTCATTCGGAAGCTTATGGAAGATTTCCTTCCAGATCAGCTCTGCGCATTATAATTTCCACCCAAAATTATATAATTCCGTACACCGTAAATGGCCTATAGGTTTTCGTCGCGATATTGTTCATAGGATGCCCAGAATCGAAATACGCAGCGATTTTTCCCTTTTCTTCAGCTGACAAAGATGTTCCATGTGGCATGATTCTAACTAATGAAATTAATAATTGATTTTACTTTATTTGTATTTTTTAGGATATTAGAAGGCTTATCTGAACAAATTGTAGGCACTTAAATTCACTTTACCTAAAAAAAATCATATTATCTTATAAATATGTCCACCAAAATTGGAGTATAAAACAAGTATGGCACCAGTATTTTTACAGTTAAACAGTGAACCACGTTATGGCTTAATTTTTATAAGGTATATGAAACAAAATAAAACTTTTATAAAAAATTTCTGGTCTTGCTTACTATATTCGAAAATGTTGTGGAATAATTATAGCTATTTTATAAATATGTCCAGCACTGTATCATCTTCATTTTTTAGAGTGTTTAGATTTGGGTAATTTTCCAACAGAACTATGTATTTATAAAGTTATTCCGGTTTTTAAAGGTAGAGATAAGCTAAATTACTGTAATTACCGACCGATTTATTTACTTAACACCTTGGTGATTTGGCGTCTGTTGGAGGGGGGACCAAAATTCAGTAGATTAATCTACCAGCTCCGTTACCTTTCAGTAGGGTGCGCATCACGTGAGCTGTTCTGGTCTTGTCATTAGGCAGCTGCATAATGTTGGTACAATTGTGTAAGGGGTAACCTGTTCACAATTCGCAAGTGTACATGCTGCCTCCTCGTGGCAACCATTGGTAACTAAGGCCATTTGGCACATTTTTGGCCATTTGGCACAGGCTAAAGTACGGCGCGAAAGGAGAAAACCTTGACAAAAAACCCTAATCTAAGGTGGAAGAGCATATGCCGATGGATGAATGGCTGATAACTTAATAAGTCCAAAATATGCGGATTCTGGATCCCAGGAACCCTACAGTTTTATTTAGCATTCCTGTAGTAAAGCTGGGTTACATACAGGCGATTTGCAATTCCCAGCAACTCGTAAGAGTAAAATCAAACGGAATACGGGGCAGGAGTAGGAATATACGGGAGTTGGACAACCCTCTCGAGGTCCTTGGGCTCTAATGCTACCATCTTTCTAGCAGAATGTAACGACACAAAAACAAAAATATTTAATTTTTTTTTTCTCACCGTTTCAATCGAGGGTTTTGAAAGTACACTAACAACAACTTATTGTTCTCGAATGCACCAGAAAAAAAATATCTGTATCTAGAAAGGGCGCGAAATTTTCTTTTGTGGTGTGGCGATCGGATGATTTTTTTTTATGACCTACGAGATATAAAAATTTATGATTTTTTTTTTTATTGATCGGTAGTCAAGTCAGTTCTAAAATAAATTTTGAGGTGTCTGGTTATCAATGCTAAGAGCTTGTTGCATATAGCAATAACCACGGAAAAAGTTTTGTTAACATTCTAAGAGTGATAAATTAGAATTAAAGAAACAACTGTTATATTAGTTTTAAGTAGTGCATGAGTTTACCAAATATAAGATTCTGATAAGACTACTCTATTTGGGTAGTAAGAACAAATAAACTGTAAAGTGATTTAATTAATAATACATAAAATTCAGTTACTATTTAACAAACAAAACAAAACATTAATGAAAAAAAAAAAATGAAAAACAATTTAAATTCATAAAAAAACAGTTGATTTTCTTTGAATGATCTAAAATTCTTAAACGTGATCATAATATAATAAACTAAATATATAAAATAGTCTCTAATTATTAAAATTGTTTACGTGTGTATAGTTTCAGTTGATAGTGAATGGACTAAAATCATGTGATAAAAAAATGAATTAGTTTAAAGTACAATGAAAACTATTAATTACGTCTAAATCAAAGTACTTATGTATGTGCTTATTATTGTGAAAAGTGTTTCATTCAATGAAAAAAAAAGGAAAAAGAGTTAACCCAAAACAATAATAAGTGGTGTCAGTGAAATAACGGGAACTATCATCCAGTTCAATTGTTGATAGTGTTCTGTAAAAGTTTATATGTTTCCTTAACGAACTATTATCCATATATTAAGGAACATATAAACCTTCATGGTTGAACTCTGAACTAATAAAAAAACTGGATAAATTGCAAATTTAGTTCAGACATAAGATCACCAACTTCGCCAACTAAATAAACTTGAACTTTGCATCGCGTCATCATGTTAATGACGTCAACATCTACAAATTATCGGCAGCCGCATCACGTGTACAGTTGGTCAAGCGCAAGTTAATTTATTTTACTAAATTTGTATTTTCATTTTTCTTATTATTTTTTTTACTATTATGATTTATTTAATTACATTTTTTTTTGTTTTTGAATTATGTTTATATAAAATTTACTTTTCTTGCAAATTTACATTTTTTTTTTTTAAGAATAGCTAGTTAGCTTAGGGTACAGGGTCTTATCTTAGATGTTAAGAATTTTTTTTTCTTCTTTTGTTTTTTTTTTGTTTTTTTTTTGGAAAATAATCTTCGTTGTCTATTTTTATTTTTTTTACTTTCGCTTAATTCTTGCGTATTTGAATAAAGATTTTAATTTTCTAAATTTTGTTCTTGTCATTTAAAAAAAAAAATCGGTTTCGTTCGCTATCCACCATATTGTTAATGATTGAGATGACCGAGTAGAGGAAATTTTCCGAGATGAGTTCAAGGTATGTATAGTTCATATAGGTGAGTATATGAATCAGCTGTTGTTTCCTACCCCTTTATTTCCCATCCTGCGGTCCAACTAGATCCGCGTCATGTCTCTGGAAAACCCACGCATTTCCCCTGAGCTTTAGCCGGCAAAACGACCGCCCAGAGACAATAAAATGACGCGGATATCTGTTAACTGAGGTGATTTGGTAGTTGTGTTTCAATCCTGAACTTAATGTAGATGGTTGAGTCATAACTCCACTTCGTTTCGTTACAAGAACTACATGCTGGAATAAACATACAGGAGGGAGAGCAATAAGCCCAGATAGTATGTATCACGTACCGGGAGGCAGTATTATCAGGTACATTAATAACCTGAATATTGACTGGATGGATAATTAAGCTGGGTCCAGCACAATAGATCTTTTAGGTTGCAGTGCGAAGTGGCTGATCACTCGCATGGCCCCCAATAATAATAATGATAATACTTAACACCTTTTCAAAGATATTTGAAAGAATAATATAACTTATAATCAACTGCATCGGTTTCTAAATAAACTTAACATAATACATCCGAATCAATATGGTTTCACATCGAAGTCTAATACACTAGAAGCAGGAACTCACCTAATCAGCTCAATTTAACAATCATTTGATCAACAATTAAACGTAATTTGCATATTTATCGATCTTTAGAAAGCATTTGATTGTGTAGACCACAGAACTTTAATAAGAAAGTTAGAGATTAAGGTCATTCATATCGCAATTACCTACCTAAAAAGTGTATTTTACATTTATTCTGCCTTATTTCTTATATTTAAACCCAATTTGGGGTTCTGCTTGAGTCACTAAAATTCATGAACTGCAATTTTTACAAAATAAAGTTTTTAAATTCCTAATGAAGCTTCCTCCACGTTCAATTGAGCTCGACACATTAAATCGTCTACCGCTTTCGGTCTTAAATAAGTACGAGTTAATTTTACTTATTTTCAAAATTAAACACTTGATTATCAAAAGTATTCATAGGTTTGTTTTAATTAGAGATGTTCATAAATACAAAACCCGAGATAACTTAAATATTTGTGTCAGTAGTTACAGAACTAATTTAGGATTCAATAACATTCTATACCGCGGGTATTCATTATTTAAAAACTTACCTCAATTGGTAAAGAGCAAGTTTCTTATAAATCGGTTTAAGGCTCAGTTAAACCGGAAACTTTTTGATGTGTTTGCTAAGAACTACGCTTTAAATCATTAATTAAATATACGTTTGATTAGTTATTTAAATATTTAATGACATTTATGAACAAAGTAATTTCTTTAATTTACGCGCCAAAACACAACGGCAAAAGCATATCAACTTTCTTATAGAACGATAGAAACGGCCGGCAATGTCATTTAACTATTTAAAAAGTAATTAGAAACTTACCTACTTTCCAATACTCATTGTCTATTTCCTGTGATTTTTTGGTTCGGGAAATTGATCTGTTAACTCCGCTTGTATGAGAAGCATCAAAATTATTTTGCTCAATTTCGTTACTCATGTTTGTCAATTCATCCATTTCAGTTAAATTAGACCTGGAACTTTCTATTCTATTAGAATACAGTGTGCCAAAAGGAACATACGTTAGGTGATATCGTCAAATTCTATTGAGCAATAAATTAGATTTATTAAGAATAACTTAAAAATTAATTTCTATTTTACCGTTCCCATTTTTTGAACAACAAATGCAGATTATTATCAATAACTCTACATTTACAAGTATTTTATTTATTTATTTATATTTTTTTTTATTTAATCTGTGAATCCAAAGATCCAGTGGCGATTGAAAAAGTTGTTACATGTATATTTACAATATGTATTTACATTAATACTAACATAACATATGTAGTTACAATATATATCAACACTAACTCGAAGTTTTCAAGTTACTAACTACACCTGGAAATGCAACAAATCATCTACAGCTGAGGCTTCAAATAAAAATGATATTAAACCTTACTTAAATGTGTTTACTATACGTGCCAAATATTATAAACGAACGCTTAGGTGCCAAACGAAAATTTTGGAAATTTGTTGTTGTAAATTTTTCAAGCCGTATATAGTGCTTATATCTCAAGTCGTAATTGATACTATAATGTTAGACATACTAACATTAGACAGATTGACTTTAATAGGAAAAAATGCTTTTAAAACAAAGCCCACGAAGCAGATATCTTCTGTGCGTTTAGCATGATACGAATAATATGTTTTTACAAGCTAGAACAAGGGGATGTATTTTTGAATAATAAGTCCCTCCCCAGCATGCTAATCCATATGATAGCCTCGATTCAACAAGCGCAAAATAAATTATTCTTAAGACTGCGGGAGGAAAGACTGAACACAAAATATAAAATTGTCCAATTAGAATACAAATATACTTACGAAGGGAATCGATATGAGGACGCCAACGCATACAAGTATCTTCAATCAAACCAAGGTACTTAAAATTTGAAACGAATTTGAACTTTAAAACAGTCGCTGACGCAATTTATGTTAAATCATGGTAAATAAAACCAGGACCAGTAAGTTTATGTATCATACCTTTAGTTTTTGTGCTTAGAAACATAGTATACACTAGGCAACATTTCCTCAGAAGACTTAGATCAGTACTCATAGACTGAATATTAGAGATATGCAACTGGTCCTTATAAAGAAATACTTGGTCATCCGCAAAAGCTATACATTTAGGTAAATCGGTAAGTTTTAAATTACGAACTGCATTAACAAAGTAATTATTGAATATATCTGCCATATTGAGCGTTTCCGCGGTGTTTGTTAAGAACCGCATCAACTAGTTTCCAGCATTCTGAAATATTTCCATTAGCATTATCAAATTTATTTTTATAAAAGTCTACCTTAGCCAGAATCATGTTTAACAATTTTATTTAAGTCATAGAAACTATATTTTAAATCTAAATCATTCAAATTTCTAGCTAACCTTCTAGATGATTTATTCTGAAGTCGAATTTTACTCAGCAATATACGTAGGTTAATAATTCTCTTCTTTCATTTAAATTCAACCACTGACGAATTTTTGTTTTTATACAGTTTTAACAGAAAGATAAAATTCTCGTATGCTACAGGCATATCCGTTGGCGAATATACTGAAGAATAATTTTCCGCAGATAAATCATTTGTTAAATTTGAGTATTTAATTGTGTTTTTCTCGTATTTAGCTGCTAACGCTAGAGCACATACAATGATCAAGATACGATGAAGAATTATTAGTAATACGCGTTGAAGTATTAATCATTAATTTTAAACCATGAATATTTATATTCAAATCACCACAAATAATAAGATTTTTTGATTTCATATTTACAAGAACACTATTAAAATCATTAACAAAAACTGACGAGTTGAAAGCGTGAAATCTATAATTGTTGTGATATTGAAAGGAAAACACGAGTTGTTGTTTCAACGTTATAAAACAGAATAAGAAAACTTTATTTAGTACAATATGGCGTTTGACATATCTTAGTGGATGCGTTCTTTTATTTCAAATTCTACTCCAACACCCCCACTAGAATTGTCAATTACTGCATCACCAACCTCATCCCGTGTAAACATAATAAATTTTACAGCTGAAAAGAGGTTTAGTTAATCCATTCGCAAACATCTGGTCAGTGCTGACTGATGTCAACTGAATCTCCTTATCTTGAATCCGCTGACGTATGAAGTGATGTCGAATATCAATATGCTTTGTCCTAGCATGAAAAGCACCAGTTGAAGCTAAACTTACAGCACTCCTATTGTCACAACAAATGGTAGTAGCATCCAGATTTGAGCTCAACTTTAACTCATCTTCAAAATTTCGCAGCCATAAGCTTCTTGAGCTGCGGCTGAGATTGCCATGTACTCTGCCTCCGTCGTGGAAAGAGCCACCGTAGGCTATCTTTTGCTGTTCCACGAAATAGCTCCTCCTTGAAGCTTAAAAATGTAGCCAGTGACTGATCGTCGATCATCTATATCATTTGCCCAATCCGAATCAGAATAGCCAATTATCTCTGAATTACCGGTTTTTGAAAACTCTAATTTGGCTGATACAGTACCACGAAGATATCTCAGGATTCTCTTAACCGCGTTCCAGTGCGGCTGACCAGGATTACTGTTGAATTTGCTAACGGTGCTGATAGCATAGCAAATATCCGGACGAGTAACCTGAGCAGCGAACATGATACTCCCAACTACTTCCTGATAAGGAACATTTTCCATTTGTATGACATCATCATCAGATTTAGGTGTCATATCTTTTGTTAACTTTTGATTTGCATCAAATGGTGTCAATACTGAATTACAATCAGCCATACCATATTTTTTTAATATTTTTTCGATATATAGTTGTTGATCAATCCAGATTTTTCCAACTTCACGATCCCGAGTGAATCGCATTCCTAGACATTGTTGAATTGCACCCAAGTCCTTCATGTTAAATGTGCTCGATAATTTTCGTTTCAACGAATCTTTTAACATTTTGTCATTCGAGAATAGCATCAGATAGTCAACATACACAGCTACCAACAAAATCTGTTCATTCTCAATTTTGTGGTATATACAAGGATCCACTGACGAAGATTTCATGCCGAAATCTTTAAGGACACTGTCCAATTGCTATTCCAAGTACGACTCGCCTGTTTTAAGCCGTACAATGCTTTCTTAAGACGACAAACTTTCGACGAACCATTATTATAACCTTCCGGTTGACACATATATATTTCTTCCTGCAATTCACCTTGCAAGAACGCCGAAACTGCATCCATATTATCAATGTCCAGATCAAACTTCACTGCAAGACCAATTAAGTATCGAATGGACGAGTAACGAACAACTGGTGAATATGTCTCTTCATAGTCGATACCTTCGCGTTGTGAACAGCCTTTAACAACAAGCCGAGCTTTATAACGGTTTATATTTCCACTGCCGTCGCACTTTGTTTTATAGATCCACTTGCATTTGATTGCTTTCCTATCCGATGGAATATCCACTAAGGTCCAGGTTCCATTTTCAATAAGAGAATCATACTCCTCTTGCATCGCCTTTTTCCACAAAACAAATTCAGAGCTACTCATGGCTTCCTCATATGTCAAGGGTTCCAAACACACTTCAGACACTTTTGCATTGTAATTGAGATCGTAATCCTTCAATTTTGCTGGCAGTCTCCTGACACGCTTGTTGGTTTCTTCTTCTTTAACCTCATTATTGTTCTCTTCGACATTGGAACATAATTCTTCATCAGCTGCTGCAGCTTCCATGAACTTCGATGTTTCCCCCACTTCATCTATATTCCAATCTAGAGTCGTGCTTGATGATTCCCCCACTTCATGATCATCGTTTGTACTTACTGGTATAAATGATTCAATGAAAATTACATCGCGACTTTTTAATATTTCACCCTTTTGTTCACTGTATAATCGATAAGCCTTTGAATTCTCGAAATAACCCAGAAAAATACATTCCTCAGATTTTAAATCCCACTTTTTACGTTTTTGTTTTGGAATGTGTGCTAGAGCCTTTGCCCCAAAAACTCTTAAGTGACGCAGATCCGGTTTCACTCCAGTCCAAATCTCTTCGGGCGTCTTATCAAGGCCTTTCTTCGGTGAACGATTTACGAGGTAAGCAGCTGTAGCAATTGCTTCCGACCAGTATATTTTTGATAACTTTGCATCGGACAACATGCATCGCGCCTTCTCTACTAATGTGCGATTCATTCGCTCTGCCGTTCCATTTTGTTCAGGAGAGTACGCAGTTGTTGTCTGATGTCGTATTCCTTCCTGCCGCATAAAATTAATCATGGATTTATTAATATACTCCGATCCATTATCGGAACGTAGAGTTTTCAGCTTCTGTCCAGTTTGCCTTTCCGCATACGATTTGAAATGTTTGAACGAACCAACCACTTCGTCCTTAGCTTCCAAAAAATAAACGAAAACCTTCTTCGAATAGTCGTCTAAAAATGTCAAAAAATATCTATTACCGCCAAGAGATTTTGTTTCCATTGGACCACATAAATCCGAATGCACAAGTTCCAGGAAATTCTGTGCCCTTTTTTCGGAATTTCCAAATGGTTGCCGATGCTGTTTGCCTTTCGCACAGTTTATGCAAATCTCGTTTGAAAAATTTTTAAAATTAACGCCATCAGCATATTTATCACGTAATAAATTCATGCTATTTAGATTTAGATGACCCAATCGACGATGCCACAAATTTAATGATTTAGAAACCTCCTGTGATTGCAAGGTAGCATTGTTTTTATCTTGCAGTTTGTCCAACTGATACATGTCATTTACACGACTACCGGTTACCAATAATGATCCATTTTGATCAAATATTTTTACTCTAAATTTGTCAAAAACAACTTTATGATTATGATTCGTTATTTGACTAACCGAAAGCAAATTTGCTGACAATTTTGGTACAAGAAGCACATTACTTATTTCTAACATGTGCAAATTATTGTGTCTTTTAGCAAGCAAATCAACCATACCAATCCCATTCACTTCAATTTTTGAGTTATTGGCCAAAGCAATTTCTCTACCTGCTGATTCCTTCACGTCACGCATCCAACTACCGTGCTTACACATGTGCGCAGAAGCGTCAGAGTCAATATACCATTCATTGACATTCAAATCACCGTTAGCACAGGCTGTGGTGAAAGCAGATTTCTCAATTGGCTTCGAATTATTAAATGACTTTCCAACATTCTTGTTGTTGCAGTTTGCCGCAATATGACCAAACTCATTACATCGATAGCACCGTGGTCCCCTTTTAAAATTAACCTTCTTTCCAAAAAAGGCTGATTGATGATCTGCGTGATTTCCTGTGGATATGGGTAATTTAACATCCTGTAACAACTTTGTTTTGACATAATCCCCAGTGATTATCGTCCCTGAACTCTCAATTCCCATCAGCATTGGTCCATATTCGTCCGGTAGACCCGCAAGTAGCAATGCACCAATCCATTCTTCATTTACCTTAAACCCAATTCCGTTTAATTTATGAGCAGTTGTCATTATTGTGTTCACATACGCTTCCACTGATGTACTCTCTGGTCGCGTTGTTATTAATGTACTCTTCTAGATGTACTCTTCTAGTCGCGTTGTTATTAATGTTCTTAATAAACCCACCTTTCTCGTAAGGCCGGTATCTTCAAAAACAGCTTTCAAACACTCCCAGACATCTTTGGCTGTATCTGCGGATTGAATGTGAACATAGTTCACCGGTTCAATTGACAAAATTAATCTTGCCTTAGCCTTAACATCCTTTTTCTTCGCATCCACATTTGCTTCGACTTTAAAATCACCAGATACGCATTCCCACAAATCTTCTAATTGAAGTGACGCTTGCATCGCAAACTTCCAATCATTGTAGTTATCACGGCCTTTTAACTTCTCAATATGTGACACACTTACAGCGTTTCCAGAAGCCATTTTTTAAAAAAATGAGGTTAAAACATAAACGTGGTTATATAAAAAAAAAAATTCTATTTTTATTTTTAAACAAACTGAATTAATCTATAGTTTTATAAATTGAATTTTAAACAACACTACTATCCTCCATATGATCGATCTTTCAATTCTGGGGCGTAAGCCTGGGCCCATAACCTGTTGTGATATTGAAAGGAAAACACGAGTTGTTGTTTCAACGTTATAAAACAGAATAAGAAAACTTTATTTAGTACAATATGGCGTTTGACATATCTTAGTGGATGCGTTCTTTTATTTCAAATTCTACTCCAACAATAATTACACACAATGGAAAATAAAACAGAATTACATTGAAAATACAGTTGTGCTATTAGCATCATTGAAAGAGGCAGTTCTGTTCTGGATGCTATCATCAAAAAATAGAATAACCACCCAAGCTCTATTCAAACGATTACACTTACCAAATACATTAAAGCAAGGAATATTGTAATTATCCATTTCATGATCTTCAATCAAGATCTCCGACAGTAGGATGATTTGTGGTATAGTCTCAAGTGCGGCAATATTTGGTAGAAGTAAATTAAAGTTTTTGCGTATAGCTACTTCTGATATTTTGGTGTACAATATATAAAAACCCCATTCTTTGGATTGTTTAATTTCCCGGAGAGTTGACCTGGGTACTCGGTGTCAAAGTTTTCCCCCGACCCACCTCTGGAATCCGCACAAAGAGCGTCTTCGGATATTATTTTGAAACTCTTTGACTAGAGTTCCAGCTGGCCATACACTTGGAATCAACGATTCCGATAAGTTAATTTTGAACGACAAGTAGTCCAAAGTTTTTTGTGTTGCAGTGGAATATTTTAGTAGCCTGCTCCTTTATATTAAATTTAACATTCAAGTAATTTAGCAGGTCGTTCTCAGTTATACTAGAATGGAACCTTGAAATAAACAAATGTCTGCGTCTCTCCATTCTCCGCCGAACTTCACTATCCTCCCCCGTACCAATAAAAATTTTGTTGGAATCACTGGTGTGATTTATTACAGCAGCAGTTCTATCCCTTGCGACAAATTCATAAAAAAAACTTAAGAATGCACAGAAAATCATTAGAAGAAACAATAAGTTTCTATTTATCCTTTGCATGCTACATAAGTTCAAATAACAGTCGTGAGTGTTTTATTGCTTGTATTTAAATAAAACTCCCCTTGTGATACATAACAGTAAACAGATATAAAGAGTTTATCTAGGTTATATTGCGTTTGAATAATGAATGTAATGGTACAATTCCTCTTAACCCATAACGTTAACCATTTAAAAAATTAAGAATGAGTCAACTAAAAATATTTTAAAAGTGATAATTTATGTTATCCTTCGAATTAGTCACTATACACATTTATTAAAACAGGGATGGGATCATGAAATCTGGTCGGAAATCCCGATCGTTTATAAAATGGCACCGCTAGCAAAACAAACCGGAAAAGAAACCGTATCATGAAATCCTGTTGGTACAAATGTTGAGCAAATTTTCGTTTAGTGTATATTTTTCTAAGTTGCTACATGTTTTGGTATGGAGTGGCAAAGTTATAAATAAAAATAACAAAGTTGGTTTTCTTTTACGACTGACTTAGGTTAAATTTCTTTATATTTGTAATAAAATGCTCGTCATAAGTCGTAATTGACAAAAGCTAAGTATCTAATTTCAATTTTGTTTCCTTTCAACTCATTAATAAAATTGGCCATTAGGTCTTTCCAAATGATGTTTGTCAATATTTTAGGAGTATTAAATTATTCATATTACTAAAAATTGATGAATGGTATTTTAATGAATAAACATTTATTAATTTTTATTATTAAATAACTTTTGTCCATCAACTAATAGCTACCAGACGGTTTTGCACATAAATTTACCGCGAAAGTGGTGTTCATGATATCGTTTTTTTTAAAATTGGACAATTTCCATCAAAATTGTACCAGTACCAGATTTCATGATACCGCTCGAGATTACTTTAGGTGTCGCCCTGTTTCCTGTATTTATAAAAAAGGAAAATATCAAATAATAACTAATGATAAAACGGTTTAAATGGAAATTAACTCACTTGAAAAATTCGGAAAGTAGTGTAGTTTTCTATTAGTTTCTTTTAATTCCGTTTAATCGAATCACACCATTTATAATATGACGTGGTATTGTTAATGTTTTAAGTTATCACATTTTAAAAGCTTCAATAATTAAGAAATATTGCACCTAGAAGAGTGAAAGTAACATGTAGGATGGGACAAACATCATCATTCCAAAAACGGATTTTATTGTAAATTGTTTATAGCAGCGTGGCAGAATGTAATTGGGGGGTTATCCTGTTTGCTGCCCAGTTGTCAATAAATAAAAAAATAAATATATATGTACTTACATATTAATGTATTCGTGTCACAAATTATTTTGTTACGTAAAGTACACCTTCCCGCGTCGAATAATTTGGGCCAACTGCCTGCAACTGGCTTTGTTTCAAAATTAAAATTACAAACAGAAACAATCCAAATACTTGGATTGTTGAAAAAATTGCGCTTGCGCGAAACTAACACAAATGCGTTACAATAGTATTGTTGTAGATTTTGTTTGTGTTTAGACAAAACCAACAAAAATATTTATACAAGCCGTCTCGTTCGCTCTCTACACAGATTCTATTAAAACAATGTATGCTATATTTATTTATGTATTGGTATTTATAAATCGGTATTTGACAGATTTTTTCGTAGAATCAGTGCCAGTGGTAGAATCAACGCCACTACATAAAAAGCCATGACACAAAAATGTGTGGTAGTATGTGTTAAGGGGATAAAGATTTTTATTTTCCTATGAAACGTAAACAAAATACTATGGGATTTTCAAACACATTTTTTTATATCGTCTCTATTTTCAATTTAAATAAATATTTTTATTTACAAATATAAATAATTTGATATCAAATATATTGAAATGTAAATTGTGAACAATTTTGATTGAAATTAATAATCATTTATTAAGTAATTTTGCATTTTTATAAAAATATTTGTTTCGGCATGCTTCGTGTTCCTCTAATCTTAATAAATTTACCCTGTTGTACGACTGAGCGCTCCAAGAGCGATCAATGATCAATCACGGTGATGCTCTCTTATACATCACCGTGATCATCACTTTACACCATATTTCGTAAAAATAGCACGGAAAAAATGCGAACATTGTAATTTACTACATGAAAAACAAATTAAAGAAAGCCGAAGATTTCTTTTTTTTTTTGCTTTATACTTCTGTTTCATGTTTTAACGTGCCATCTCAAACAAAATTTCTCGATTGCTCACGCAAAGTACAACTGGGTATTAACGATTAGAGGAACACGAAGCATGCCGAAACAAATATTTTTATAAAAATGCAAAATTACTTATAAATGATTTTTAATTTCAATCAAAATTGTTCACAATTTACATTTCAATATATTTGATATCAAATTATTTATATTTGTAAATAAAAATATTTATTTAAATTGAAAATAGAGACGATATAAAAAAATGTGTTTGAAAATCCCATAGTATTTTGTTTACGTTTCATAGGAAAATAAAAATCTTTATTCCCCTCTTTATATTAGTGGTTTGACTTTTTAGACTGATGTCACGGCTATTTATGTAGTGGCATTGGGTAGAATCAGTGCCAGTGTATTAAAGGCCGTTTTAGTAATATTGCTACCTATGTATGTGTTATAGGATCACAAACAAAAATATTCACATACAAAACGTAAAAAGTTCTATGGAAAAAAAAATTTTTTTTTGATACTTTTTCGTTTCGCATTTAATAACTTTTTAAATAAGGCCAAAAATGAATTTTCATTCCATTGACAATAAACTAGGGTATTGAATTATAATATTGGGCAAAAAAAAAATAATTATTGTTGAATATTTTGCATATTTTCATTCAACGCCGTTTCACTGTTTTCTAAAATTTTTGTCTATAAAACTGCGAGAGAGACTAAAATCAAAACAAAAAAAATTAACAAAACAAAATGTATGAAAATAAAATGATTTTATTTATTTTCTTTAGTATTGCGTTGCAACTCATGATAATCGGTTGGTCCTGTACGATGTTATGTTCAAGGGTGGGGAAATTGTAGATCAGTATATACAGAGAAAATATAAAAAGCGAGATTTTTATTTTAGTTGTTAGTACTTTCCTGATTGTGCGATTACATTTACGACATGAGAAATGCGTAATTTGCTTTTGCTGATTGTGCGATTAAGAAATGCGTAATCCGTTTTTTGCTTTTTTTATAAACAAATTTTTTTTGTAAACCATCGATTATTAGAAATTAGGTTATTGAATTATAATATTTCATTTTTACTGTAATATTTTGCGCCTAAATAATTAAAAATGTACAAAACTCAAATTTGAAACAAAAAAAAAGTTTGTAAAAATTACATACTATATCTAAAAAATGCATTACTATGAATTTTTACATTTTTAGAACATATAGTTTTATCAATTTATAATTTTTCAGTCGTAAAAAATGACACTAATAATTACTAATAATATTTTAATTACGTTATCTAATTGCTAGTAATCGATCGTATAAATGAAAGTTGTACATAATATAAGAAAAGCAAATTACGCATTTCTCATGTCGTAAATGTAATCGTACAATCAGGAAAGTACTAACAACTAAAATAAAAATCTCGCTTTTTATATTTTCTCTGTATATACTGATCTATAATTTCCCCACCCTTGAACATAACATCGTACAGGACCAACCTATCATTATGAGTTGCAAAGCAATACTAAAGAAAATAAACAAAATCATTTTATTTTCATACATTTTGTTTTGTTAATTTTTTTTGTTTTGATTTTAGTCTCTCTCGCAGTTTTATAGATAAAAATATTAGAAAACAGTGAAACGGCGTTGAATGAAAATATGCAAAATATTCAACAATAATTATTTTTTTTTTGCCCAATATTATAATTCAATACCCTAGTTTATTGTCAATGGAATGAAAATTCATTTTTGGCCTTATTTAAAAAGTTATTAAATGCGAAACCAAAAAGTATCAAAATTTTTTTTTTTTTTCATAGAACTTTTTACGGTTTGTATGTAAATATTTTTGTTTGTGATCCTATAACACATACATAGGACACGCCATTTTTTTTGTGCTCACACGGCCTTTAATACATAGGCAATGGTAGAATTATAGACATTTGTGTTAGTTTTGTGTATATATACTTTCTGCTTTATTTTATACGCATCACTAATACTATGCCTTAACGTACTTTTTTATATCCTAAGCAATGCCACTACATAAATAGCCGTGACATCAGTCTAAAAAAGTCAAATCACTAATATAAAGAGACATTCAATTCCCGCTGTTTGAATGAAAACATCACAAAATCAATTCTTTCTCGAAACTTTATTGTGTGAGCGTCCTTTTTTAGTGAAGTGTTTATAAATTAAAATTTTTCATTTAATTTAATTAATTGTTTTTGAATTTAAATAATATCTTAATAATTTTATTCTGTTTTGTTTGTTTATTCTCGGGTAAGTCTTTTCATAGTTGTTTTTCCATCCACAAAATAGTAAATCCATCCAATACAAGCAAGGAGGGGCAAAGTACGCAGTACTTTGCACCTCTGCCAATTTCCGGTGATTTCTCCGACTCTGATTCTGAAAATGTAATAAATAAAAATAAAAAATCCAAAATCGTCATTAATAATAACATAATAGAAAACAGTGAATACAATAATATGCGTAATAAGGACATGAAAAGAAAACATATTAATAAGCAAGTCGCAAATGCGTCATATAATGAAATAACTCCCACTTTGCCTCCTTCAGATATATCTATGGATCAATCTAATATTTCAAACATGACGCTTAACACTGAAACCAAAATCAATTTATATAACAAATTAGACATCGGCCCATTTGCCGTTTTCGTGAGTAAAGAGAATTTAAATTTAGTTTTATTAGGTAAAGCAATCAAATTTAACAAGTTCAATGACGTCAAAAATATCTCAATGGTTAGTAAAAATGTGGCCAAAGTTATTTTCAACAAATTTGAAGACGCAAATAACTGTGTCAAATCTGAAGCTTTCCATAAATTTGATAATTATACAACATATATACCAAAAAATTTCACTTCTTCAATCGGTATTGTTAGGAATATTCCTATTGTACTCTCTATTGATGAAATTAAAGAAAATATTAAATCAAAATATAATATCTCAAAAATAGAAAGGATGACTAAATGGAATAATACCACCAAAACAGCTGAAGATATCGAATCAGTTAAAATCACTTTCGATTCAGGAATTATTCCACACAATGTCTCCCTTTACGACAACATTTTATTAAAAGTTGATTATTTTATTCCTACCCCGTTATTCTGCAAAAAATGCTTGAATTACGGAGACACAGCCACTAGATGCAGATCAAAAATTAATAGATGTATTACATGTGCTAAAACTATAGAGGCCGACCATGATTGTGACAAGATAGTGTCTTGTAAATATTGTGGAACGGGCCATGCTACTAATTTTTTCCAATGTAACGAAAGATTCAGACAGAAACAAATTAGAGAGCATATGATAATAAACAAGTCAAGTTATAGAGAATCTAAAAGCCACCTTTATGGTAGACAACAAAATATTCCAAAACCGATAGATTTCAAAAACGACATAAGTAATAATAATCAAACTTGGCCCAATAATAATTTAATGAATTTTGAAGCTAGAAAAATTAATGTCTTAAATGAATTAGTAAAAGAGTTAAGAAGTCAACTAAGTGAAAGAGATTCAATCTTTAATGACGTCAAATTACTCTTAGATAATTCCGATGACTTTAAGAAAAATCCGGCTAACATAGACTCTCTAAAAATTAAACTAAATACACTTATTAAAAAATAAATTTTTCTTGCCATTTTCGTTTTCTTTTCATTTATCCATTCATTATGCAGTCTTTAAAAATTTTACAAATTAATATTCGTAGTTTAAATAGTAACAAAGATTTACTATACCATTATATTCAATCCAATCACATTGATATCGTTATTTTATCCGAAACATGGACAAGTCCAAATAGTAATTTAATTTTTAATAATTACAATCTCATTACTGATGACAGACCAGATGGTTTTGGCGGAGTAGGTTTTTTAATACATAAAAAACTTTCTTGGAAGTCTATTAATTTAAATTTTCATTACACCCCTTTTCAAGCTTTCAAAATTAACATCAAATTTAAAAATATTGATTTTAATATCTTATCTTTTTATAATAACTCGGTTATTAGGCCGCAGGAAATCATTAATGAATTTGAACACCTCATCACTCAAAATCTAGATAACTGTTTAATAGCGGGAGACATAAATATTCATAATAGTCTTTGGGATGGTTCATTACCCCCTACTCACGACAGAGTCGGCGATAAAATTGCAGATATAATCACTGCTAATAACGTCTTTTTATTGAATGATGGATCTCACACTAGACTAGATCTTTACAGAAATAATTCTTCAGCATTAGACATCACTTTGTGCTCAACCAGTTTAATCAGAAAACTCTCATGGAAAATTGATCCCATCAATTTAGGAAGTGATCATCTCCCAATACTTATTGACTATAAACTAAACTATTATCAAAAAAAACAAATCACAAACTGGTCAAAAGTATTGAGAGATTTTGATCTAAATAATATTGATGATAAATGCAATGTTGAAGAATATCTAGAAAAATTAATTTCTGAAAACACTTCTATCATCACAAGTAAAAATACATTCAAACCTAAATCCTGGTGGAACGACCTTATCCAGAGACTAAGGACCATCAAAAAACACAAACAAATAATTTACAATGAAAACAAAAATATTTTTACCGCTATTGAACTAAAAAAATCGGTACAAAAACTTAAATTAACAATCAGAAGAGAAAAGAAAAAATCTTGGAACATTTTTTTGATGAGTATAAATCATAAAACTAACAATTCCGATCTCTGGAACAATATCAATAAAATTAAAAATAAAAAACAATCCAATTATAGAATTCTAGAAGACCCTATACTAGCAAATAAATTTTTAAATTATAATTTTCCTGTCTCCTTTGAATCTCATTTTAATCTCTCTAATAATTTCAATCCTATTAATCCTGCGGAATTTAATAACTCTGAAATTCTTGACATTATTAAAAACTCCAATAATACTGCTCCAGGATATGATAAAATCTCATATAAAATCATTAAACAGTTAATTTCCACTAATCCTGACTTAATCAACATTATTACAAACCATTTTAATAACATCTGGCATAATCAAATTTACCCAACTAAATGGAAAACTTCTTATATTATTGCCATTTTGAAAAAGGGGAAAGATGATCGAAACATTATTAATTACCGTCCTATTTGCCTGTTACCAATTTTCTCAAAAATCTTCAATAAACTCATTTTAAAACGAATTAATGACCATTTAATCTCCCATAATACTCTCAACTATTTTAATTTTGGTTTTAGGAAAAATAAAAGTATCACTGATTATTTTGTAGAAATGTTTAATTTCATCAACTCCCTTAAACAAAAACAAAAAAAATTGTTTTAATTAACATTGATATTTCCAAAGCTTTTGATAATGTAGATAAAAATATTTTATTAAACACCTTTAAAAACTTCAATTTCCCTAATAACATTACACATTGGATTTCTCAATTTCTCACAAATAGAATTATTTCTATTCAAAATATCAATCAAGCTTCCATTCATTACACTAATAAAGGCATTCCTCAGGGTAGCTGTTTGAGTCCTACCCTTTTTAATACATATACCACTTCTTTACACGACATCAATAACCCCTATTCACAAATTTTTCAATATGCCGATGATATTTGCATAGTAATTTCTGCTGATAACCATGATAACTTACAATTAATAGCAAATTCTACTTTACTCTCATTAACTGATAAATTACAATCTTTAAAACTACAAATTAACACTGATAAATCTCATTTTTTTAAGACTATTCACTAACAAAAATAATTCCAAATCTCTAAATTTAAAAATTAATAATATCAATATAAAAGAAAGATTCACTACTGAGATACTGGGTACAACTTTAACAAATAGACTTTCATTATCAAATCATTACATAAACTTAAAAGCAAATATTTCCAATTCCATTAATTTACTTAAAACTCTCACCCATTTTAATGGAGGTGTAAATCCCGAAACAATGATCAATATTTTTAAAGCAATAGTTAAATCAAAACTTGAATACACTTATGTTTTCACAGACACTAAATATAAAAAAGATATTAATATCTGTCAATCTATTAAAAATGCTTGTCTGAGAGCTTGTTTAGGCTTCTTAAGAACCACTCCGATTCCGGCTATTTTATCCGAATCCCTAGAAACAACCTCAGATCTAGATTTTACTAAAAAATCACTAATTTATATTACAAAAAATCTGTATAATAATTCCAAAATCGGTAACGACATTAAAAACAATAGTTCTCTTCCTAAACTTAATGACTTATATTCTAACTATTCTTTTCTTTCCAAAATTAAACCTTTTCATATTAAAAAAACTTCTTCTAATTTTAGCATTATAACAAATATTGATGGAATTACAAACAAAAATTTCATAAACCATTCGGAACAATATGCCTTATCCATGGCTGAAATTAATAAATATTATAATTTCGCAAAAATTTACACAGATGGCTCCATAATTAACAATAAACCAGGAATTGGAATTTTTTTTGAGGACAAAAATTGGAATTTTGCCATCCAACTAAATAACCCTACTTATATTAAAAATATCGAAACCATTGCTATTAAAATTGGAATTACCATATCTCTAATCATCAAAAACAAAAATATCATCATTATTACTGACTCTCAAAGTTCTTGTATCTCATTAAAAACAGCTCTATTACACTATACAAATAGACACTATGAAAACCAAATTATTGATACTATCGGCCTTAACCAAATTAAAAATTTTGTCATTCATTGGTTCCCGGGTCACTGTGGCTTAAAAGGAAATACTATAGCAGATAGTTTAGCAAAAAAAGCAGTTTTTTCACCTACTCACTTTCTTAATAATGAACCTACCCTCACAGACCTATTTAACGATATCTCCAGGTCCATAAATAATAAGTGGAAGGAAAACTACACATTAATGTGTAATTCATCCGGCCACTTTTATAAACAAATTTGTCCTTCTCCAAGATCATATTTCCTATTCAAAGACTCCAACTTTACATCTTGTCAAACCAGGTTAATTTACAGATTAATCTCTGGTCATACAGTTAACAAGAAATTTAAATTCCTTTTGGGACTTGAATCTACATCTAATTGTGAGATTTGCAACACCGTAGAAGATAACGAACATATTATTAACGATTGTTTTATATATAAAAATATAAGAAATAATTACCCTCTTTTATACAGAAAATCCTTATTAGACATCTTAAAGGATCAAAGAATGGAAGAGTATAAAATATTGTGTGATTTTGTGGATGGAATAAATTATAAACTATGAATTAAGACTACACTTATTTTTATTGACTTTTTTCACACAATGATCTTTCTTTTAGAATCATTTCATTTTATTTCATTTTATTATAATATTAAGATTTATGAACTTTGTTTAATTTAATATAAACACTTTTTTTTTACAAAAAAAAAAAAAAAAAAAAAAAAAAAATTAAAATCAAAATCAAAAAAAAAAAAAAAAAATTAAATTAAAAATTAAAAAAAAAAAAAAAAAAAAAAAAATTATGAATTATAAACTTATTTTTAATTTCAATTCTTTTATTTTTATGTATCCTTTATCTTCTCTCTAATTTTTTTATTTAATAACTTTAACTTAATCTAATTTAATTATTAAACTTTGTTTTATATAATTATGCTTTATCTTATTTAAATTATAAATCTAATTAATTTATGTACACTTCATTCAACCCTCCAGAACCTCCCCTGAGTGGTCTCTGGAAATTTTGGGCTGTTCTCAACTCACTGGTCTTATGGATTGAAAGATCTGACCTGAGCAAATTTAAAAGACAAACAAACAAACAAACAAACAAACACTAATATAAAGAGGGGAATAAAGATTTTTATTTTCCTATGAAACGTAAACAAAATACTATGGGATTTTCAAACACATTTTTTTATATCGTCTCTATTTTCAATTTAAATAAATATTTTTATTTACAAATACAAATAATTTGATATCAAATATATCGAAATGTAAATTGTGAACAATTTTGATTGAAATTAATAATCATTTATTAAGTAATTTTGCATTTTTATAAAAATATTTGTTTCTCAAAACATCGGCATGCTTCGTGTTCCTCTAATCATAATAAATTTATTATTAAAATGAATTGTTTAGAGGAACACGAAGCACGACGATGTTTTGAGAAACAAATATTTTTATAAAAATGCAAAATTACTTAATAAATGATTATTAATTTCAATCAAAATTGTTCACAATTTACATTTCAATATATTTGATATCAAATTATTTATATTTGTAAATAAAAATATTTATTTAAATTGCAAATAGAGACGATATAAAAAAATGTGTTTGAAAATCCCATAGTATTTTGTTTACGTTTCATAGGAAAATAAAAATCTTTATCCCCTTAACACATACTAACACACATTTTTGTGTCATGGCTTTTTATGTAGTGGCGTTGTCCTAAGCAAAACCAACATTAATGTACTCAAAAACATCTATAATTCCAAGACAAACTATTTTTTGTCATTGTCTGGTAATTACTACTGAAGGTAGTATTGGTGACTAAATCATGACGGCAACGTCGCATATTACTTTACATTTATTTTCATACAAATACATATTTACTTTTTATTTGAACACTCTTGACAAAAATATTGTACCTTTTTGAATTCATTTTTGAATTTAATAAAAAAATTATTAAGATAATTTAAATTTAAAAGGTTTCTTAATATTAAAAATCGAATTGTGTCTTAATATTTTAATATTTAACATGTAGTAAAGCATTAAAATATGTACGCTTATTCGTATTTTTTAACACAATGAAATGTGCCAATTTTTGGTCTAGAGTGTAATAAAAATAGGTTAGGTTAGGTTATACACCTTTTTCCTTATGTCAAAAAATATGTACGACAAACATATGACATCTTGTTTTTGTGGCCCTTGTTATATAAAAATATATTTTAATAGAGCGCTCAAGATTAAAGACGTTATTGTAATTGGTATTATTTTTCAACACAAAACATACACATAAATAGGATTTGTGTTTACACGATATTATTAAACGGCGTTGCCGTGATGTATATTGTTGTTGTTTCTTATGTATTTTTTGTTTTTTTTTTGCATATTTCATAGCACAAAACCAAAACAAATTAGATTAGTGTTGGTTAGTTTTTTTATTGAAGGCTTATATGTACACAACTAACACTATGGGCAGTCGTCACTTTGTCCCTTTAAATTTCGTATAGTTTGTCTTGGAATTATAGATGTTTTTGATGTACTACAAGCCTGATTGTCACCAATATTATAAATTTATTTTGCCCTTATACATTAAAGTATTGGTGATTGACAGATTATATAAATGAGTGAGAAAAACATACAAATTGTAGATAAAACAAAACAAACGAATTGTGGAGGGAAAATTGGGTATGTTAATAATGAAAAAAACTAATTGGGATTGGTTAGATGAGAGTATTTTTATTCTATTTTCGCACTAACACTTTCAAGGATAAGGTATTAAATGAAAGAAGGTATCTGTGTGCTTCAATCAGGCTTGTAGTATTACATTAGTGTTGGTTTTGATCCTAAGTGTTTGTACCATAACCTGCTAAAATTCTCTCTTTAGAAGGTTTTTCACCCGTATGAACACGTATATGAATTTGTTGTGAACTACGCGAACCAAATAATTTGCCATTTTTTCGGCACGTAATTTTTCCAACTCGTGCGGTTTTAATTTCCTTCTCCGTTTATATTTTCGTGGCTCCGTCTATAAATATAAAATAGGATACACATTGATATGACAAATATTATAATTAATTCTCCACCGTTCTCCATTTACTTACAATCGATTGTCTCTTCACGGCCGTATTCATGTCACTGTGTTGAATCAAATGTTGAATTAAATCTAGTGACATTACAAATAACTCGTGACAAACTTGGCAGTAATAAGGTGTATTGGAATTTCCCCCTTTTAGTGTCAGGGCTCGAATGATGTGATCGTAATGTTCTCGCAATACAACTCGCAGATTAAAGGCTCGAGCGCACACTGAACAAACGTAAGGTTTTTCACCTGTATGAATCCTTTCATATTTTCGGAATGTCCCACCATCAGCAAAAGCTTTCCAACAATAACGGCACCCGTAAGGTTTTTCACCCGTATGAACACGTATATGAATTTGTTGTGAACTACGCGAACCAAATATTTTGCCACACTCGCGACAAGGGAATTGTCGTCCTGTAACATTCGTATGCGAATGACGATGATTCATGAGGGAGCGTCCATCGGGAAATTCTTCTCCGCACATATCACACGTAACAGTTTTATTTCACAATTTGTTTCAACTTCACAATTTTTGAGTTTTGATCATAACCTCCTGATCAATTTTAGCAGGTTATGGTTTTGATTTTGACATTTCGTAAAATTGAGTTTTGTTGTAGAAGAAGAGCAAAAAACAGAGAGTAAAATGCTCAATTGTTAGTTGATATTAAGTAGTGTGTGATATCAACTGGAATTAGTAGTGGTAAGAAACAAAAAAATTTGAATTTTTTTTATATGGTTTTTTGTAGTGACCAATACACTCTTCAGTATATATTATTAAATGTGTGTAAGTTAGCTATCAACGCAATCAGGCTTTCTAAAGAGAGAATTTTAGCAGGTTATGGTTTGTACTGTTTGGCTTGTATCAAAACCTAATCACTGACACTGATAAACATTTTTGTTGGTTTTGCTTGTATAAACATTTTTGTTGGATTTGGTTTAGAGAATTTCTTTCAATGCCCCCGAAATTTTTACAAATTTTTAATTTGGAAACAATTGCAATATTGGGCAAAATAATTTGCTTGGTGTTATGGCTTGACTGTTTTTATTTTTTGGGTCTCGACATTTTTTGAAATTTGTCTGTTTTAGGGTCGTCTAAGGCCGAAAAATTGGGTTGTGGTGTCTGTTAGTTTAACCAATCGAATGGAAACTTATTATTTAAGCTTTTATCACATATTTGGGGCCAGAGTGAATTTTAGTGATTGGCAACTTCCATGAACCAGAAAATTTATTTTGCAAATATCTCAAAAAATAAAAGATTGACAAAAAAAAATTAAACACAAAATGTTCCCAAAAAAAAATAACATAAAAAAATTAAAAATGATAAACAAGTAATAAAAAAAACATAAGAATAAATTTGTAAAAAATTTGCATAAAAAGTTTCTCAAAATTCCCTGTTCGTAAGAGTAAGTCGGGTGTTGGCGATATCTTAAATTTTTTTTTTGGTCGTCTGCTTTTTCTATAAAAACCTTCAGTATAACCGTTTTCAATGTTAAGTAGCACAAACTTTAGTCAGGTTTTTATGAAAGGCCCTTTAACCCGGTTAATCTCTACTCTTCGAGAAAAATTGAAGACTTGCCTTATTTATCCATATTAAAAAATTGTAATAACCTGGATAAAAGTTCTGTATGAATCTATAAAAAACACAGGTAATAATTTAATTTACTAAATAAATTAAGAAATGCAGCTCCTTTCTCCTTAATTTAAAAATTAATAACAATAAATAATTCAGATTTGATATCAGTATTCAGGAATGAAATATCAACCTAAAATTTAAAATCAAAATTTGACAAAATCGAAACAAAGAATTTCGATGTATTGATCGGATTTTGAAATTTTAAATCTCAACATTTCATACCAAAATCAATTTTGATAATTTTAGAATTCTACTAAACCGTGACAACGTTAACTAAGAATTTGATTTTTGGATTCACCTGTAAATTGAAAATCTCTTAAAAATTTCTTTTATTTTCAAATTATCATTAAATATTTATCACAACAAGGACTTTTCACATTAAGTTTCAGTTTGTTTTGGAATTTTCGAAATGTAGGAACATTTTGAAGAATAAAGAAACTATTAAATGTTTAATATATAACTATATTGAGATAAACACTAATAATGATATCTGCATATACAAGTGTATTCCTTCACAATAATCTATCGGAATTACTATATTTATTAAACACGTGACAAGTTCAATTTAAGGAAGAACGCCACTGTGAGATTTTAAAAAATTCTTTTTTTTTTCCCTTTAAAAAATCCTTTAATCCTTCCCCTTCAAGCATTTTCTTGAGAGCTGTCTAAGAGTCGAAAAACGCTGTCGGCAATATAACCCTGTTATTTTTAGTTTCTTTTTCATTTAATTTTATTATCCTTAGAAATTAAGTTACCGACTGAAATAAGTTCTCTTTTTGACCTATAGGTGCGCTGAAAAATAAAATTTCCATCAGCTGAAGCGCATTTCGGAGTGCGCGTCTGACATGTATCTATGTATTCATTGTTTTTTTTACGAATAACAGTGTCATTCCTACAATGACTTTCAACGACGGTCTACTATCGCTTGCTCAAGTTTTAGAAACAATAGGTGTGAAAATCGGGCCTAATTGTTATAATTTCTGCATTGAAAGTGATGCCAAGAGAATTTCACATGCAGAGTACTTGATGACGGATGCGTCAAAAGAGGCTCGGAGAGGCCAGAAATGTAGCGTATATCAACGTAGAAGGACAACTGTATGGAGCTGGCATTGCTGATTAGTGGTATGTAAAAAATTTCTAAAGTGATTGAGAAGTTATTGATACCAAAAACTAAACGCGTTTTTCTCGAAACCGTGTTTTGGAAATCTGCACGCAGCAGAACTCAATCAATTTTTGTTCAATCGACTTGAAATTTTAACTGTAGCTTCTTAAATAGATTTAAAATCAAAATACCTGACATTTTTTGATTCATTAAAAATTAAAAAAGATATACAACTTTTTATACGAAAATTATAGTCGAAAAATGAAACTATTTCTTCAAACTTGTCTCTATTTTTTTTTTTTTTCGAATTTTTTAATTTCCTCAGGTCGCAGCATTTTATTTCTTCGAAGCTAAAACTAATATATTTCATGAAAATATTTTATTTTTTGTTCCACGAACAAAGTGTAAGACACTTCTACTGCGTGCAGTGAAGCGACTCAAGTCAAAATCACTTCTACTAAAGCTACCCTTGCGCCGCCATTTCGAATTTTGTTTTAGATAAAACATTTTTTTTTGTTTACTTAAATATATGCCAAATATAGCCTAAAAGTTTTTTTTCTCTAAACCCAACCCATTCCTCAAAAAAACACTAAACTAAGCACTTGAAAATGGTAGGTCACAGTAGCGTTCTCCCTTAAAAGCACGGCACGCGTTTCTCAAATTATGTTGAACTTTATACACAAAAGACACTTCTGAAATTTTGTTGAACTATCAATACAAAAGATGATATAAATGTAAACAACTAGAAGACTATTGTATGGTTTTGTTTAATTTATTATCACATTTTGTCATCTAACGCCACACAAGCACAATAACCGCGCGATAATCATTTCACCGAATTAATAAATAAAATTTATAAACAAACATAACCATCTTTAGTATCATGTAAATAATGTACATCATATTAATATTTAGAAAAACAGTAAAAATTCGTAGAATAGTTTACGAACTATTCGAGGACATAGTGATTTGATGCTTCAGCACAATATCGACATGTATAAATATTATTATAAACAAGGTTTATTGTTAATTTCAATTTTTTGATTAAGACCGAGGCAATTAATTATTTGATATGAGACACATGTTCAATTGTTATTTGGTAGTTTTCATATCAGTTGGAATCATAACATAATCTAGTAAATTCATTGCAGAGATTATCGTAAATGTATACATGACAAACATATATACATTATTTATGATTTCGAAATGTGAACGGCCTAAATATTTATAAATCAAAAATCTAGGTTAAAAAACTTTAAAAATATTTTTTTTTTGACTATGCACTGTGGTTATGCATTGATAAGAAACGAAAATTAATTCATGCTTAGTAATCAAACAACAATGAGTATCTCAAACTCTACAATCTATAGGAAATTCTTTACCGACCAAATAAATTTGTGACAAGTTATAAGTATATGTACATTATAACAATACTGAATAATATTAATAGATTTCGAAATGCTTGTAAGTATGTAGGTTTGACAGGTTATTTATTATAAATCTATGTTAATAAAATAATAAACACAAAACATGAAGTGTGGACTGGGTATTGATTATAGAACACAGTTTTATATTCTCACCTTTAAATGACATTAGCTGTAATAATAAAATTTGTTAATTAACATTTTTGAGACACATTTAATTTCAATGCACTTACCTCTAAAACGGGCTTATGCACTTGTTTGTGATTGTCCTTAACTGTGCATACAGGAAATTAGTGTCATGTTATATAATAAGTCATATTCCTCTTTATTAGGGAAAAGGTTGATTTAGCAAGTTTTTTTAAAAAATATTTTTTATGGGGAATACAATGTTCTTAATATTTTAAGGGTTACGTTTTCATTTTATTAGTGCTTAAATTCCTAAACTGAAACATTCTTGACCAAGATTTATTTTAAACTGTCTGTGGTATACGAGAGAGAAAGGAAGATTGATTTACAAACTGCTACTTGTTAATGACGAACTATTTTAAAAAAGGCAAAATACGATAAAAATAGTTTGTTTCCCCCAAGAGAAGGTATAAGGTCGCACATTACGTAAAAGTTATATTCTGCTAAGGAAATTCTCTTTAGGAATTAATTCCTAAATATGCAAACGTGCTTGACGGCATTACAACACTGTGTAAGGGCGGAAATAGAGGGAATTTGATAAGTAATGTGAGAATAGAGGAAAACTGGGTATAGAAGAGATTAGTCTTGAAGCATTTTATTTTGGATATTAAGTTTGAATTTGAGGGAGGCTTAACAGTTCAGTTTCGCACGCTTTGAAGAAAAAACAATTTCTGGTCCGGTCTAATATAAAAGATTTATAGATTAGTAAAAGTTCTAAAGAAATAAAACAAAATTTACAACGCAATAGAAATCCGACGTACCTGGTTGCGCCCACTTCTGCTTTATGAATTTGATCCAAAGGACATCTTCATGGTTAATGTTAAGCCAATTGTAATTGTTGACCTAAAATATGGGAAATAGTTATGAATTTTCTTTGAGAAAACTCAGGATTGAAACTTTTTGAAATTGTGAAACAATAAGATCCACTAAGAAATAGATCATTTATGAAATTATAAATAGAATAGAGGGAAGAATGAACATCTGACGGGCATTGTGTTGTTCACCACCACTTGGATTTTGCGACAAAATAAAAACATTCAAACCTATTCACAACTATTCCATTGTTTTGTCATAAAATTGATCAGATCAGCGGTTCATCAACCATGACGGAATCCATACTGCTGGTCAGAGATAAAATGATAGTCTTCAAGGTATTTAATCTGGTGTCGATGCCTGACAGAACTTCAAAAAAGTTTAACTAAAGGCTTGCAGCAATTTTTGAGAACAATTGGGCGAATCCCATCTTTTTTTTTTTTTTTTTTTTTTTTTAAGGAAGGTGGAAATCCATCATGGACGATGTAGGGGATAACGTAGCTATCCACCACAACGGTATGAGACTCCTACTCACTAAAACCACCTCCTGCATCCTTCCCCCCGGAACGACCGCTAGGTATTACTTCGAAAGGGAAGGAGTCTGTACTAACTGTACGATCACATCTCCCACGCAACTGAAGGGTGCGAGTTATCTTGCTTGGCGACGTTGGCGTTCCAACCGTCGCAACTCCTTAATCGTTGTTGTTGCAAAAATTGCTACAGCACTCCATCCTTCTGGGGACGATAGCATCACTATGAACTATGTTCTCTGGGGTAATATCAATTTGATCGATTGCTCCAGCAAGCACTGCTCTATTTCCCTGGAACCGTGCGCAAACAAAAAACACGTGTTCAGCATCTTCTGCGGAATCACTGCAGAATGGACAATACGGTGAATCATCATGCCCAAAACTATTAAGGTATGATCGAAAGCATCCGTGACCTGTTAAGAGCTGTGTTAGGTAAAAATCCACCTCGCCATGCTTACGATTTATCCACGGTCCTATCTCAGGAATTAGTCGTCGAGTCCAATACCCCTTCTCCGAACGGTTCCAACGCTGTTGCCAATCGATAAGAATATCCCCCCTGTACATTCTTGTGTTGTTCGCTCGCACCATTGGCCTATCCGGTGTTCCTCCATGGCTATTATTGTATGACTTCTGCCGTTCCGCTGCCAGCAGATCAATTGGACACATTCCCGCAATGACGCAGGCTGCTTCATCCGAAAGAGTTCTGAACGCACTAATCACTCTAAGTGCAAAGCTACGATATACGGAGTTAGAACTACGACGATAGGATGGCACCTGCAGCGCTTGCGCCCATATAGGGGACGCATAGAGCATTATAGATGTTACTACACCGACTAATAATCTTCGTTGTCCTTGGCTTGGTCCGCCGACATTCGGAATTATACGAGAGATGGCCTTGCTAGCTCTGGCTGATTTCTCACTGACGTACTTTATGGGCTCCTTGAATGACAACCTTGCATCGATTTGTACCCCTAGGTACCTTATCGAGGGTTGCGAGAAAATCGTATGTGCTCCGATTCTAATGGAAATTGTTTCCAGAACCTTTCTGCTGGTTATAAGCACCGCTTCCGTTTTTTGTTCCGCCAGTTGCAACCCAACAGAGTCAAGCCATTGTTGGAATATATCCACCGTATCACTACAAATGTTTTCCAGCTCTTCCTTGTACTTTGAAACCGCTACGATGGCGATATCATCGGCAAACCCAACTACCGTCGCCTCCTCGGGAACCTGGAGTGTGAACACATCGTCATACATATTATTCCAAAGCATTGGACCGAGTACAGATCTCTGGGGGACCCCGCATGTAACTGTGTACTCCTTGCACCCTTCATTCGTGCGGTACTGCAAAGTGCGGTTTTTAAAATAGCTTGAGATTACTCGCTTGATGTAACAAGGCACATGCCTGATATTGAGGGCGTTCATAATATGTTCCCATTTAGCTGTATTAAACGCATTTTTAATATCCAGCGTATCAATAGCGCAGTATTTATTACGGCCTCCTTTCCATCTTCTGTCGCTGATGGCGTCTTCTGCCAGCCTGGTAACGAGCTGAATAGCTTCAATAGTTGAGCGCGCTTTGCGGAACCCATATTGGTTATGGGCAAGGTCTCCAGATGATACGATAGCTTCTTCTAGGCGATTACCGAGCAGCCTTTCAAGTAATTTCCCCGCTCCATCTAACAGACAGATTGGGCGAAATGATGAAGGATCTTCCGAATGTACTTTACCCTTTGGGATCAGTATCAACATCTGTTTCTTCCAAATATCTGGGAATATTCCTTCTCTTAGGCAAGAGTTATACACCTCCAGGAACTCCTCGGGTTTTTCTAGAGTCGCAGCCTTTAAGGCAACATTTGGTATATAGTCCGGTCCTGTTGCCTTCTTGTTGGGAGTTCTCCTAGAGGCGGACATTAATTCATCAATCGTGAATAGTGGTACGTCGTCCGCTTCAATGGCACTCGAGTGAATAGTCACTGGTTCGCGAGGGAACAAGGAAGATACAATATTATCCATCAAAATAGGACATGTTGGTGCTGCACCGCTTGCAAGTTTAAGCTTGGACATTACCATCATGTAGGGCCTACCCCATGGGTCATCCTCAACCTCATCACGGAGGGACTTCCAGCATCGTCGTTTGCTTTGTTTAATGGCCACCTTCAGCGCACCCCGTGCTTCCCTGTATATTTGTTGTAAACTGAAAGAGGAGCTGGTGTTTCTACCCCGCTAGGAAACGCGCCTAGCACGATTGCACTTTCGCCGGAGCAATGCAATTTCCTCATTCCACCAGTAGGCCGGTGGGCGTCTTGGGTTTAACCTTCTTTTAGGCATTGTAGCGTTACATGCACTGGTAATGTTGCCTATTAACTGGGATACCTTGCCTGAGGAGGATTACCTGAGATTGCTGCCTTGCCACTACGGTCACTCACCCATGCAGCATCATCCAAATTTTTGTACTGTTCACATAGTATTGCGACGTCTGGCTTCAATTCGTGTATAGTCTGCCATAGGAGGTCCTGGGCAGCCTAACAGTGATTTAAGTTTAGCTGAAGTAGCTTCACCTTCTACGGTTGTTTCCTATCACCCTCCGCCGTGCTGGACAATTACCCCTACCGGTGATATGAGTACCGATAGCTTCTCCATTTCCTGTACGGCAGAATGCACACTTCTGAACGGTTCCCGTTCACAATCTTCTGCCTTGTGGCCGGCTCTGCAGCACCTAAAGCAAAGGTTTCATAGGTCGACTTCGCTCTTGCATGTCGCCGCTCTGTGACCTGGCTTCCAGCATTTAAAGCATTTCATTGGGCTAACTGGCCAATGTTGAACTAGTCCTTGTGTGCCCGTGAGTTATTGAACCGGACTTAGGCGATCAAAGTAGCCTACTCCTCTGCTCGAACGGATTAAGGTTCGCCACTGGGGTGGTAGTAAAACTTGTAGTTCTATCTGCAACAACAGCCAAGTTCCCAACTGATGAGGCATTGCGGTCGCTGAATCTCGACGGTGTTGAGCCCGCTTGCTCACCTCAACAATTCCGCCGGTACTGGGTTTCCGACTCCCTGCACCGTAACAATTTTCCCCTCTTCACGAGACATTGTGGTTATTTAATTAGGGTGTCCTTCTCCTAGCATTTTATACCTACTGCCAGGTAAAAATTCAGCTGCCTCTTACATAAGGAACAGACGCTGTTTGGAGCCGCACTTCCTGGTAAACAGACGCTTCTTGCAAGTTTTGGTCCACGAGTGGTATTTTATTTCCCACTTACCCGCCGGTGTACCGGTGAGGGCATCCCCTTATCCGCCACCTGGAGACGTGCCCGATAGGAGACTTGCAACTCCCACGGGGCGAATCCCATCTGGATCAGCAGATTTGTTGGGTTTCATGTTTGTAAGAACCCTAGCTACAACACGAGATCTAATGTTGACGCGACACACAGCTAAAGTTGGCTGGTGAAGGTGTTGTCGGGAACTTTTTGAGCAAGTATGCTTGATCCTTTAAAAGAATGCTGCCTCCATCTTTCAGAAGAGATACAACCTAATTTTTGCTACTCATGAAATTATTTTGGATATTTTGAGCAAAATAGACTTAAGCGCACATTATACAAATAGTTATTTCTTCCGTCAAAAAACAATAACCCAAGTGTAGCCTCTTCAATGTATTTTTGTTTTTGTGGTTTAAATTCCATTCTTTCCTGCTGATCTCATCATGATAAATTAATCAACCATAAATGTATCAAGGGGACATACATCTAAAAATTCAAGAGATTGATATGAGTTATGTGAGAGGTTAATATGGTTTGTAGATGGCATATGAATTATGCCTTGGCTTATTGACATAAAGTAACCTTGCATACATTTTTCGGTAAGATCGTGTAGGCAAAATGTTGTCTAAAAAATACATTACCTTGTTGAAGCAGTTCCATTACCATACAACGGTTTTTTGAGGTTAGATTACAGGTTAACGGAAAAGTTGCAGTGACTGTTATACTGTACCCTTTCCAGAGTTTAAAAAAAAATTCAGATACCTTAAAAATTGAAGTGGAGATAGATTTTTGTCACAAAAAGTTATTTTTTGCCCATTGTGCGCCGTCTGCAAATAAGAACGCCTCGAGTAATTCAGTTATTAAAAATTTTGAGAAACAAACCAATAATGCAACTGTTTCATCATCATCATCGCTAGCTGACGTCAATTATGAACCGAAGTTAACTTTATTTATCTACTTGGCTTCTGCTATAGTCAAGGTGCCCGATCAAAATGAGCTTACTGTTCTGGGAAGAGCATTGCTAGACTCAGGCTCGTAAATAAATTGTTTGAATGAACTATTTTCAGCTCTACTAAAACCACCACGGCGCGGCGGGAAGGAACCAGTAAAATTCATGGTATTGGAGCCCACGCCCTCATATCGTTCTCCAGCATAACAATTACCGTGAAATCAAACACTATTAATTTTTACAGCACTTTGGACGTTCAAGTATGTCCGAAGGTCCAATCAATAATATCGAATCGTGAAGAATTCCATTAAACATCCAACTGGCTCATCTCGAATTTTTTAAACCACGGGATATTTATGTGTTGCTTGGCGCAGAGATATATCATCAGTTACTCTCCATTGGTCAAATACAGATAGCTGACAAGCAATTTTGAGTGAACAAATTGACAGGCTCTAGACGATCGAGAACTTTCCACATTCAGAGTGTGTACGGCATTTCGCAAAATTTACTATGCTTGATAGCGATAGGAGATTCATGGTCAGTATTCCATTCTCATTATGTCCATCGCAACTGAGTGATTCGAAAAATGTTGCTACTCAATAATTCTAGAAGGAAAGCCTCAATCGGGCGAATTAATACTTCCCGCATGATAGTTAATTTTTTTTGACGGGTCCGCCAAAATTTCTACCGGAATATCACTGAACTCAATAATGATGGCAGGTCCAGCTTTGCAGAATGACCTTTTACTTCAATTTTAGTTCGCTTTCGTTCACATGCTTATGCGTTTAGCGCGGACATTGCCAAAATGTACCGTCAAGTCCGAATTCACGAAGATACCAGAGATTATCAAATTCATCTTGTGGAGAAATTCACCAGCTGAACCGCTCTCGATATTTAAGTTGACAATCGCGACATATGGAACGTCTTCAGCACCATTTCTTGTAACAAATGTATTAAACAGCTAGCCCTCGATCATGAAAACAGCTTACCTGTCGCCGCCAAAGTACTAGAGAAAGTTGTCTACGTAGATGATTTACTCACTGCGCCCTGCAACAGAACTGAAAAATACATTTTCCGTGCTTATGGAGCAATTCTTTATCTTCGAAGTTCGCAGCTGATGGTCAGGTCTTCGCCTCAAAATCAATTTGCTCAAATTTCCAGTAGATCCGATTTTTCGAAGAGTGTTGCCCGAACAGTTTATTCAATCTGATCTCTGGATTCATGGACCTTCATTCCTCCTAAAGCAAGCTTAGTGTTGGCGGACGCTCGATGAAGAATTTCCACTACCTGAGGATTCGTCCGAGATGAAGAAACAGAGACCAGTCGCAGCAGTATCAACCGGAACTTTAAATATCTTGCCAGATATTAAATATTATAACGACTTCCGAAAAATTCGACGGGCCATTGCGTATATGTCACGCCTAAGGTACCAACCGAAGTGCAAAATGAGCGGGCTGCTTAAACTGGAAGAATTAGATCGAGCATTTCATATGATCATCAGAATTGAACAGAGAGAATCTTTTTCTGATAAGTATACGGTGGGCTGGAAAAAGCAAATTTCGTCGTAAGGCAACCCTATCTCCGCTCGCTATCGCTATTTCTGGATACTTGTCTTACATTTACACCATCACTGGTGATACATTTACACCATCATTTACACAATATGATCTATTTGGAACCCAAAATGCATTACCGTGCTCTTGATCTTAGAAGTACGAACTCCTCCACGTTTTTCATCTCGTCACGTTCTAACGAGTAGATCTATTTAATGTCAGCAAACTTATGCATCTTGCTTCGAAGATCATCCAATACCGTCATGAGTTTTTGCAAGGATACATCCACTTATAAAGATCATTCTTTGAGAAAGAAAACTATCCGGAAAATATTTTTCGAGTTTGGGTTTAATTTCTGCAGAACACGGAGGTTGTATAGTGTTTATGTTAACATGGCCTTTGACCATATTCAACATAACTTCTGGCATTCCCTCAGATGACTCTGTCGTCAACATACAAAAGACGAATAAAATAAAATTTTAGCATGAGCCAAGAAAATACGACATTCAGGAAGGTCACATGTTATCACTAAACAATAAAATTTTTCATCACAAGTTTAGCATTAGCAAATAATTAAAGTTATGTTTATTTACACAATCAATCAAATTTCAATTTCATGGAACACTTATGTTTGTTTACACACACTAAACAAATTACGTTAACATTTCCGTTTTGCCAAAAACAACCATTTTTATCATGCTAAATCCGGACGTTTCTATTGAAATGGTCATTATCATAAACATGAGTGCCACTATCTAAGAACTTTCTTGATAACGCAGAGTATAATTTAATTGATTTGCACGATTCGTATCATTTGTAGGAACAAGAAAATATCGTTGATATTCGCGACGTGATTTAACTCAAGTCATGTTTGTACAAATTGCATCACTTTGAAGTTCTGAAAAGTTTTAAAATGTTTAATTTAATTAAATAATTTCGAGTACGTTGAAGAGTATTAATAAAATAATAAATTCTTATCAATGTCATCTTATCTTTTTCTTCTATTATTATTAAAAAAAATTTGTAGATACGTTTTTATACAAATTGTACGTACATACATACATATGTGTGTGTATAATATGCAGATTGTTTGTTTAACAAATTTCGTCGCGGTCTTATCACAGTCAAAAAATAAACGAAATAGAAAAATAGATTATATCATTCTTATAATAAAGTAGGTATGACTTCAAGCGAAGGTGATTTATTTATTTAATTAAATAAATAAATAAAACAAATAGTAAATAGGTTTTTTTAGTGACAATTATGTAAATATTACCAAAATATTTGGTGAATAAATTAAATTATTCGAATACATATAACGTTAAATATGATTGTGAGACCATACACCGATATTATTTAAAGTTATTTAAGCTTTATTTAAATAGATTAAAACGTATTTTCAAATCATCAGTAGGACGTGAAATCAGCTGGATGGTAGGATTGAACTGATAATTATTTTCTAAACAAATTCTATTTCGAAATTTTAAACAACTTTGAAATACATTTCTGGAGACAAATTAATTTTTTTTATTATCTAATTCATTTCGAGCTTTAACGATATTTGAAACCATTTTGTCGTTCACAAAATGCGTCCCTCGTGGAAAGTTAAAAATATTTTGATTCAGTAGTTGTTGTCACAAAGATACAGTTGAATTGTCAATTAGGGCGTCATATAGTATATTCTGAAGAGAATATTCGTTTCATAAAAATAATAGCGCTATGGGGTAGTACCACTATCCCTTGTAGTACTTAGACTAGATTTTGTCCGTACTGCTACCGTTAATCTGTGTGACTCGGATGAAAGTGTTAAGATATGACTGCTGGATTTAGTAAGCAAAACTATTTTTTGTTGTATTTTATGTTTTTAATTAAATGATGAAAAAGGGAATTCGAAACTGTCAATATTTTGTCTGGTATTTTTAGTACTGAATTTGGCTAATCATCCATATTAAATTCAACTCACACTTAAGCCTATGCCGCTATACGACAAGTATTGCATTGGTACTTCGCAGATTTGGCCCAGCAGCAATGACAGTAGGTGACTTTGAATGTGATTTTCAAAAAAGATAATCTTCAGCAAAAGTGAATATTACAAGAAAATTGACAATTTGGATATTGCTGAAATCAAGCTTGTGGATGTCTGGAAGCTTTGGAAAATTCGTGCTTTAGCTTACGCTCTGTGGTTGACCACTGTAGTCTATGTGGTTGACCACTGTAGTCTATTTGTTAGCGCTCTCTGCGAATAATTATTGCAACTAATAATAATTTTAGGACAATAATTTAAATCAAATTTGGTTGATAATTTTCTTTTGTGTGTACGACTAAACATCCCGGCCCCTTTGTGGCACCTGTACTCAGTAGTAATAAATTTACATTCTTACAAAAAAACAAAACATTTATACAAAGCATAATACATAATCATTACTAGTACGGTTGTTAATAGTTTCATTTTAATCAAAAATCTGCTTGGGTCCTGTATATAATATTCTTAATAATAACTTTATCTTTTGATTGATTGATTTAGTGTGTACGACTAAGCTTAAGGCAAGTTTCCCGAGTACGCCGGGTCACCGTACACCCTTCTACACATAACAAAACCGAGGAAGAGGAGAAAGGATGTTAATAACAAAGAATCAACCCGGTTCCAGACACCTAAGTTGTTGATAATTAGTAAATAAGACAGAACAATTTTAAACTGCACGATTGTAAACTGGTTCTTCCTCTTAGAGCGTTGAGTCAAGCTTACAGCTGGTGATTTTGCAAAATTCGAGCTTTCGATCTTTTTGGAGTACAAGCGTTTTTGATCCCAAAATATTAATTTTATAACGTAAATTATCTCTCTTTATTAAGAAAATTCTCTTTATCTCTTGAATGGTAAGAGTTACAAACTTTTTAACAATAATTTCTAATGGTAACTTGGGTATGAGGAATCCAAAACTGAAATCAAATTTTCGAAATTCGAATTCTCTAAACATCCTGGTTTTTATTGAACTACTTATACCAAAAGATTAACATTCACATCATTCCTGGTCTACCTAAATAAATCAATAAACGATTAGAAATTCTCTATAGGTGACACATCTACAGATTTAAACATTAATTAACTATTTTGTCCATTTATAATTATCCATTTAATATCCAGTGAGACCCCTATTAAAAATAAATTGGCACAGGACTACACAATTTATAACTACAGGCTCAAATTCTGCTTCTCTGTGTCTCTTGATACCAGTTCCAACCAAACAAACAATTTGAATTTAAATTAAAATTTCAGAATTAATAATGAACCACCATCTCCCTTCTTTTAACCTGATAAAATATTTAAGTTAAATTAGAATTTAAATTTATCTTTACTTGCTGAAATAAATACAAATTAGTATCCAACTATTATGTGTACCGAATGAAATTTGTGATTCCCAAATTTATATTATCTCATGGGTTACTGCGCAAAGGAAACAAATACTACCGTTATTTTGTAGAAAACAATTGAAAAAAAAACGAATAAACGTCAAATTGTGCATTTTTTTATTTATTTCGAAATGGACGAATCAGAAGAAGAAAAACGTGACTTAATAATTAGATTGTGAAATGATCGTCCGGAGTATACTAATAAAAAAATTTGCTAAATTTTCCGGTGTCTCGAATAATACGGTAAAAAATGTAAAAGATAAATTTTATTTGAATCTTTCTGTATCACTTAATCCCGGATCCGGAGCAAAGAAAGGTGCTCGAAATAAAATGTTGGATCAGAAAATTGTAAGCGTTATTACCAAACATCCTTCGATATCTGTGCAGTATTTGGTCCGAAAAACCAAAACAACCATATCGATGGTGGAACAAGCTAAAACCAGAAATAATCTACGAACACATAAGAAGTCAAAATCCTAAAAAAAAGTGTTGAACAATTTAATAGAGGGATAGATCTAGCAAAGAATCTTAACAAATGGTTGAACGAACGGAAATATTCTTGTATCGTAATTCGTAATGGACAAGGACAACGAGACCTATGTACGTCAATATGCATTTCTCGACACTTCCAAGTCCCCAATATCACATCAGAAAGAAAGATGAAGAACTGGACGAATCAATTACTACCATAGCTGTTGAAAAATTTACAGATAGAAACGAGCATCTGCCAGAGTCACTGAATATATCATCCAGAAGCTAACGGCTTCCATTCGGGAAAAGTACATTTTCGCCGTAAAATGAACAAAAAGTCCGAATGGCTATTTTTAATTAAAAAGTATACAATATGTGTAACAAAACAATAAAAGAATAATAATGATTATCTATTACCGTTTATTTTTAATTCTTCATTTACAAATCACAAATTTCATTCGGTACACGTAATATTATAAACAAGCGATTTCAAATTAAAAATTAAAAATCTAAAGTTAATAATTTAAACCCGCCTCAAAAACCCATGAAACTAAAAAATTTTAAATTAATTAGAATTATAACTAAAATCCTTAAATAACTTATAAATTTTAATTATTAATTAACCGATATAATATAATTAAAATTTATACATATAACCAAATAATACATATAACCAACCATTCCAGCCAAACCACCCCAACACTTTTAAATTTAAATTAATATTAAAAGTTAAATCTATGAATGGAGACTGCTATATATTTTTAACTGCTAAATATTAAAGTTAAATTATAATTCAACTTAATACCTGAAACAACTAATAAACTATAAATTAGTATTTAATGAATCAGTTGGGTTCAGAATATATGTAAATAAAGACAACCAAAAACTTAAGAATTGATATTCAAAGTAATTGAACTTGCGGACTGAATTTTATTTTATTTTTGTTGTTATTTATTTATTTATTACATAAATGTTGGTACGCCTTATTTTGAGCAGGAGCTCATTCATCATAGAACGTACATAACCGACCAACATAAAATAACAGTACAATATGAACTGCTAACAGCCGCTACACTTTGTCCAGAGTTTTTCGTTCACCATATTTACGATTAAAAATTCTAATCCCAATTGTCTGAACTGCTTGTTCTTTAACCATAACCAGCATAGCCTGTGATGAATGCGACATCGCGACTTCATGGGTTCGCAGCTAAATTTTGCTTTCCATTTCAGATCATTTGTATATTAATTTATACAAAAAAATTAATTTAAAATTTTCTAATAATAAAATACAAAATAAAATTCAACTGACTGACTCTAAAGTCAAAGCCTAACAATAAATTAAATAACATTAAATTACTTTGAAATTACCATTTATCATTCAAAATTATTTAACCCAATTTAAGAAAATTTCTTTTCTATTAATGAGGAACATTATCACCCAAATAGAAATTATCAATCTTCAAATTCTCAATCCCCATACATATAACTATCACACATCATCCACTTGAATCAAAAATACCGAAACCAACCCGTTTTTATCACCAGATCAAAACTAAATCTATTTTTATATAAAATTAAATAAATAAATAAAATACCATAAGATAAGATTAATCATCTTAAATTAACCTTACACGAAATAACACCATATAATTATATGATGTAACAATGTAATTTGGTACAATATAATAATCCTACAAAGCTACCATAAATTTCCATCCGAGCCGCAGCTAAATTTAAAATATGGAGAAACACCCTATGATTTGAAGTTGTGATGCATATAAATATAAATATAAACGTAAACAGCAAGCGAGTACATTTACATAGTCATGCAAAAATACATTTATATAAACATGATGCTCCATATATGTATATTTTACATGACAAAACATAACAACATTTTCATGTTTTTTCATCTTTCGCATTTTATTATATGTATATGTACATACCATATATAGTATACCAAATCCTCAAACAAGAACAAGAAAAACAAGAAACACTGGAGAAAAAAATGCCTACCCAAACCGCATCATATTTACTCAAACACAAACAAAACCTACTCAAGAACAGAATTGGGTATATAATATGTATACAATATGTATAAAAAAAAAACCGCCGTCGGCTCAGAATATACTCAACAGTCAATAAAAAAGAACAATACATTTTATACGCATTCATATCACATATACATATGACCACAGACTAGGACATGTAGTATGAAATATACCTCATACGATACAATGGATAGTACCGTTAAGATTTTTTCGTCAACCAGTTTTTAACGTCAACCGCACACCCTTAAAAATAATTTTATATTTTTACTCAAATCCAATTGACAACGGTTGATTTTGCAATACAAATACCAATGACCACTTCATTGGCCGATTTTCACATTTTTTAGATGTTGGTGCTGTCGCGTCAAACACAACACGTGATGTGGAAAAAAATATCTTGTGGTATAATTTTGATTTGCACATAAACGCATGTGGTTTAAAGAGAGGTTTCCTTCGACAAATTCAGTGCAATTTTGGTAGTTGGTATGCCGTACTATCTAATTAAGTTACAGTGTGTTCCACAAGAAAGTATCTCAATTTATTCTAACTCCGATAAAATTATTCTTTTTATTTTATTACCTCTTGCGCATTACCTTCTTTCTCCAGTTCAGATTGAGCATTTGAGTGGTAAATAACAATATTAAAATGAGTTCCTTGTATAAAAAGCATTTTGTTCTTAGTTATTGTTGGGGCAAATTCCAATAGCGATCAATTCGCAAGGTTTATATGATTGGAATGCGTATTCCTAAGATTGATGTACGGGAAATATTGTACAGTACTTTTCCGTGACCTTGATTGTTGCACCTTTATAAATTGGTTTAACTTTATTTAATTTAATAATTCACTATTTTTTATAAACAAGTATGTATATAATTATATTTTGAATTTATAGTATATAAATATATGGCTAACTCGATACAATGCAAAAAGGATAATGATTTGTTGTACAAAAAAAAAACTATTGCCATGTTGTTTGAGCACATCCAATTCCGCCGCCCTTGAACCGCAGGGTTCAATATTCAGCTTATGGTTGCGGATTGATGAATCGGTGTGATAATCCGCGATGATGGGGGTACGATAGGCACATTGGAGTTATTTTCCTTTGATGTGGGCAATATACATAATTTGTGGATGGGACGTATTAATTCTCCCGATTTTGTTTTTAGCGTGACAACTCGTGTTAATCCATCAGATCCAGGGTGGATTTTAATTACCTTTCCCAGGGGCCACTGACTGACGGGTGAATTATTGTCCTTTATTACGGCTACGTCATTTATATTTATTGGGAGTTGTTGCTCTCTCCATTTGGATCTTGGCTGCAATGAGGTGAGGTATTCCATATACCATCGTCGCCAGAAATGTTGAGTCAGTTGCTGCACCATTTGCCATCTGGTTGGGTTCAAGTGTGTTATGTCAGCTTCGGGAATTTTTGTGACTGCATATCCTATCAGGAAGTGAGACGGCGTGAGGACATCGATATCTGTGGAGTTTGTGGAGCATAACGGCCTCGAATTTAAAATGCTCTCGACCTCAGCGAGTAAAGTGACCATTTCTTCTTGGGTTAGTATGGTGTTGCCAATTACGCGCTGCAGATGATATTTTGCTGCTTTTACACCTGCCTCCGAGATGCTGCCAAAGTGCGGTGCACTAGGGGGGATGAACTGCCACGATATGAATTTACTGGAAAGATAATCTGAGATAAGTTTTGAATTTTTGACAATTTTGTTGAATTCTTCCCTTAGCTTACGATCAGCTCCGATGAAGTTCATGTCATTGTCACTTAACACCTCTTGACAAACACCTCTTCTGGACACAAATCTTTTTAGTGTTCCCAAGAAAGCGTCGCTGGACAAGTCTCCAACTAATTCCAGGTGGATAGCCTTAGTACTTAGGCAGATAAAGAGGCATATATATGATTTGAATGCCTTTTGTCCTCGCCCTTTTCGCATATGAATTAGAATTGGACCTGTGTAGTCGACCCCAATTCTTAGAAATGGTCGAATCAATTCCACCCGGTAGCTTGGCAGATTTCCCATCAACTGGTTTGCTGTTTGTGCTTTAAACCTTACACAAATGACACACCGGTTAATTACTTGTCGGACTACGTTGCGACACCCTGGTATTCAATAATCTTGCCTGGAGATGGCTAATGTCAATAGCGGTCCAGCATGCTTGTTGTTCATGGGAATTGAATAAATTATCAACCGACTAAGTTGGGACTTGGGGGGGGGGGCGAGTAGCAGGGACAGCAGAGACGCAACGATTTCAACAACAACGTCAAGCAACACTACCTACAGTTAGTACAAATTTGGGTGACCGGATGGGAACATGATGATGGAACGAAATCTCGCCCCCCTCTCACAACCGCCGATGGAATAATAATAGTTGTTTACAGCTTTTCAGAAAAAAGAGTTTGCGGTACCAGGAAATTTGTGTTGTCAATTGTGTCTTCTTACAGGTTGGAGCAGTAGATGAACTTTAAAATAATTGTATTGTCTTGTGCTAAATAAATTACTAAAAAAATATATTACTAACAAATTTACTAACTATCAACTACTTAGGTGTCTGGAACTGGGTTGAGTCTTTGTTGCTAACATTCCTTTCCCATCCCTCGATCTTGTTATATGTAAAAAGGTGTACGACGGCGGCCTGGCCAGGGGCGGATATCACAACTGTTAGACTTATGTGGTTATCGATGTGGCGCCTTTCTTTACGGGGTTTGGCTTCATGAAGAATGATGTCGTGTTGTATATAACATGGGTATAGTGGTGTGGTATTCGCATTTATAATACGGGAGACTTGCTTAATGCTTGATCGTACATCGCAATCAATCAATCAATCAACCGACTAAGTTGGGACTTGGGGTGTAGAATTATTGGGTAGAGAATGATACATTGGCATTCTCTAGCCGACCACCGACGCGAATGAGCCCAGTTTTGTCCATTAAGGGGTTCAGTGATTTTATGTTGCTTGTCTTTTGGATTTCCTGGCTGGTACGCAGTTGTCGCACTTCCTCTCGATAAAATTTCATTTGTTCGTGCTCACACAATTTAAACAAGGCACTAAACAGTTCTTCTCGGGTGAGGCGGCCCACTATCGGTTTCCTTCTGGTTTTCATAATTGTGATGAATCTTAATACGTATGCTAAGACCGCTTTGAGTTTAGTTACTGTTGAATATTTTGATATCAACTGCTCGTACCATTGTGATTGCGCATCGATTTCGATCGTACTAGTAAATGTGAAGGCCTTCTTATTTTCCTCTTCGTTGAAACCCTAGTTATTTTGTTGTGAAGGCCAATGGTCGTTGGATTGATGTAGCCAAGTAGATCCAAACCACCAAAGGCGATGATCATTGAGTTCCTGCGGTAATAAACTCCTGGATGCACAATCTGCCGGATTATGAGCTGAGGGAACGTGATACCAATTTTTTCGTGTAATTGTGGATAAAATTTGGGAGGTTCGGTTACCCACGAATGTGCTCCATCGTTTCGGGTGGCTGGAGAGCCAGTCTAACACAATTCGCGAGTTTTTCCATGCGTAGACTTGTTCTATTTTCATTGTTGTTTCACTTCGCACTAAACTGATTAAATTCGTTAGCATTACAGCAGCACACAGCTCAAGTTTAGGGAGGCTCACTTGTCGAATTGGAGTTACTTTGGTTTTGGCGGTGATTAGATGAACATAAATCTTTCCTTCAATTGTTGTTACCCTTTGATATACTACTGCACCGTATGCGTTCTCAGTTGCATCAGAGAAGCCATGTAACTCGATAGTATCCTTCTGGTTGACTTGCACGAAACGAGGTATTGAAATTACATTGACATTTTCCAATCGACTTCGGATATGTTGCCATTGACTGGACGCATCTTGTGGAAGAGGATCGTCCTAATCTAGATTGATCGCCCGAAGTTTCTGTACAAATATTTTGATTACAACAATGATGAGAGCCAACCAGCCAAGCGGATCGACCATCGACTAGCTTCGGATACGACTATGCGTTTTGTAAACGAGGTGTTTCTGTCTAAGTTTGAGCTGAATATAAATTGATCCGTCACTGGATTCCAATTAATGCCCAATACCATAGTGGATGGTGGATCATCTGGATGGCTGTCGCTTATGGATTTCAAGTTGACATTGAGATTATTATTGTCATTGGGACAAATAGTGACGGAATTTGACATCCATTTGCGGAGGTTGAATCCATGCTTTGATAATAAGCCGCTGATATTTTCCTTTGTTTGCTTAAGCTCGAATTCAGTTTCGGCCCCGGTCATTAAGTCATCAAAGTAAACGTCATAATGAATGGTGTTGGCTGCACGAGGGTAAAGGCCTTCGTTGTCATCAGCAATTTTTTTTAATACCTTTATAGCGAGGAATGATGAAGATGCTAACCCGTAAGTGACAGTGGTAAGGCGGAAATGTCGCATGGGCTCGGACGAATGATCGCGCCATACAATCCTTTGATAGTTAGTATCACTGTCGGCCAGCTTGATTTGCCGATACATTTTCTCGGTGTCAGCAGTTAAAACAAATTTATGTTCCCGGAATCTGAGAATAATCGAGTATAATGTACGTTGTACGTTTTGGCCAATTGCTAAACAATTGTACAGTGAAATTCCAGTAGTTGTATTGGCGGATCCGTCAAAGACGACCCTTAATTTTTTATGTTGTGCTGGATTGCTTTAATACGCCGTGATGCGGTAGGTAATGGCCAATATTCATTGTTTCAGGTTGCTGAATTTCTTCCATGTGATGAAGGTCTTGATACTCATGCATGATCTCTCTGTGTAAGACATGAAATTCGGATTCTCGGATAAAGCGGCGTTCCATAGCCCTCATTCGTTGGATAGCAGTGTGCAGCGATTTTCCAAGATTGTCTGGTGACTTTTTGAAGGGTAGTTTTACAATAAATCGGCCGTCGATGTCTAGATTCACGTTGGCATTGAAATGGTTCTCACAGAGTGACTCCTCTGAAGATTCGATTGGTTTATTAGATATTGAGATAGATTATTGTTCCCAGAATCTGCGCAAGGTTTAACCAGATCTACATCACTTTGGGCTGCGAACATTGAGATTGATTTTTCTTCTGCCCTATTTTCATATCATCTATTTTGAGCATAAGCTCATTTATAACAGAGTGTATATGGTCAAACTAAAATAAATTAAAACAACTGGGACACAGCACAGCAGTTAAATATCATTCGATAATATTTATTTTAGCAATTTCACATATTGGCAAGATTTTACGTGGGTTCCATTAAAACATCATAAGTTTTAGCTTAAGATGTTTTAATGGAACCCACACGTTTAGTTTGGTTATGCCTTCAAAAAAATATTTAATTAAAATAATTATATTTAAATAAAGACAAAAAACAAAAATCTAGGTCTAATTGACTCAAAAGTCAAAATCTTTGAAACTTTGTATTAAATTAGCTTCTTGAGTTTTATGTCTGGAGATGTATTGCTTTCATGTGATTTCTCAATAGTTACTGCAGGAAAAAAAATTCAGATCAAATTTCTCGTGGGAAACCTGGGAATATTCGATTTGCCAAAAATCATTAGAAACTTTGTATAAAATCAGCTTCTAGAGTGTTATGTCTGGAGGTGGATTGCACTAATGTAACTCGTCATAAGCTATGACAGCAGAATAATTAAGTTCAAGTTTCCCGTGGGAAATCTGGGAAAATACCATTTTCCAAAAATAATTCGAAACAATTAGACAATCCATTTTCAGACATAACACTCTAGAGATTGATTTTAAAAAAATATTCTTATGATTTTTGGCAAATCGAATTTTACCAGATCTCCCGCTTGAAACTTGAACAGAACTGCCACAGCTATACTGACAAGGCACATCATTGTAATGAATCTCCTGACACTACACTCTAGAGGCTGATTATACACAATCATTTATTACTTTCGGCTGGAAACTTTATCAAATTTTCCCTGATTTCCTACGGGAAACTTGAACTGAATTATATTCCTGCGACAACTATTAACAAGTCACATCAATTAAATCCATCTCTAGACATAGCACTCTAGAGGCTGATTTTATACAATTTTTGGAAAACCGAATTTTCCCAGATTTCGCACGGGAAACATGAACTGAAATGTTTTCCGGCAATAGCTATTGACAAGTCACATCAATGTAATCCATCTTCAGACATAACACTCTATAGGCTGATTTTATAACGCTGGAAACTTTATTAAATTTTTCCTGATTTCCCACGGGAAACTTGAACTGAATATTTTCTTGCGAAAGCTATTGGCAAGTCACATCAATGCAATCCATCTCTAGACATAACACTCTAGAGGATGAATTTATACAAAGTTTCTACTGATTTTTGGAAAATCGAATTTTCCCTGATTCCCACGGGAAACTCTAACTGAATATTTTTCCTGCAATAGCTATTGACAAGTCACATCAATGCAATCCATCTCCCGATATAACACTCTAGAGGATGATTTTAGTTTCAAAAATCTTTTTTATCTACGAAAACATTTTCACATAAATAATAGAAAATTAATTACTTTGCAAAAATAACATTATAGTATATTATTCAACGAGCATATAATGATAGCTGTTATTCACGAAGATGAAGTTTACCGACACGAGCCGATAGGCGAGTGTCGTAAATCATCTGAGTGAATAACAACCATTATATGCAAGTAGAATACGATGCTTTGTCCACGACCGATAAAAAATTGTATTTTATTATCAAATCCTTTAAATGAACCTAAAATAATTTACGTCGACATTTTGACGTCTCAATTTAATAATAGTGAAAATAGCAAGAGGCTACTAGATATAATTTCAAAAATGAAATTTTTATTTGGTAGTAGTGAATAATGGAAGAAGGGACTACTAGATAAACTAGCAGTGAATAATGGATATCATTATACATAATTGAAGAAACACACAGGAGTATATTATGCGTTAGTCGTGGACAATAGTATATTATTCAACAAGCATATAATGATAGCTGTTATTCACGAAGATGAAGTTTACCGACACGAGCCGATAGGCGAGTGTCGTAATTCATCTGAGTGAATAACAGCCATTATATGCGAGTAGAATACGATACTTTGTCCACGGCTGAAAAAAAAATTTATTTTATTATCAAATCCGTTAAATAAACCTAAAATAATTTACTTAGACATTTTGACGTCTCAATTTAATAATAATGAAAATAGCAAAACACTACTAGATAAAATTTCAAAAATGAAATTTTTATTTGGTAGTACTGAATAATGGAAGTAAGGACTACTAGATAAACTAGCAGTGAATAATGGATATCATTATGATTGAAGAAACAAACGTATAATGAGTATATTATACGTTAGTCGTGGACAAAATACTTTATTAACCCCGGGCAACGTCGCGAATGTATTGTTATTAATTTCATGGTATTGCTTGAAGGGAAATATTTTCAATCGATATCCATAAAGTAAAAAAAAAATAAAAAAAACGTTTCAATGGTTTCAAATTTGATATAATATTAAGTATAATAAAACAAATGTAATTTATTAAAATTAAAGGAATAAAATGACAAGAAAATTGTAAACAATTATAATATTCTGCAATACCAATAATAATACAAATATTCAGGATCGTGCTGTAATATTTAGGGGCTCGGAGCAAATAATAATTTGTGGGCCCTAATAAAAAAAAGCTATTTTAGCAAAATTTTGTAAATCAAATGTTACATAAAAATCACAGTTTACAGAGTGCTCGCCAACCTGGCCCTATAAACAAGCGCCTCATAGTGACACTTTGTCTAAGCTCTCTGAATTTAAATGCGTTAAAATTGTAAAGATCCGCGTTCTAGTTTTCTTCTAGGAATCAAATCACATAATTGTAAACTTGACAACATTGTAATTGCAAAATTTCCAAACAAAATACCGAAGTATAGTTTACGTATAAACTTCAATGCAAGCCGCAAATTAAAACTGATTTAAAGAGGTTAGTAGTAGTTTTTAGGAAATTTACAGAAAATAAACAAATAAATACATTCAGAGGCGCAAATTTCGCGAAAAAATTATTTATTTATTTATTACCAACTTTAACTTTAAAACTGGTTACATAATTTAAAAACAAAAAATATAAACCAGAATCTTAAAATCAAAAACATCCTGAACTTTATTGAAGGCAATCAACATGTACAGACTCGTTTTCCCCATAATTATTAATAAAAAATGGCAACTAAATGGAAAAAGACCAGCGTGTAACTTGCGAGCTGGAGCATAAATGTCAAAGAGCTACAGAATATCAGCACTATCAATTTTTTAATACTATAAAAGTTGCTGACATTACGGTTCTGAGAACAGCAAGTTCGGAGTAAATGTAATACCCAAATCTTTAATTGACATATAACATATAACATCAAGAAGATAAACCAAATTGGAGACTACTTATTGGCGACTAAAGCACATTACCTTGAACTTAGAAAAATTTAAAATTAACTTCTGATCAGAACATCAAGAAGTGAAGTTAAATAGGTCAGATTGGAAATCGGTTTCATCTCTCAGATTCGAAATTGTCTTAAAAATGTTGATGTTATCAGCATAAATTGGTATATTGGAATGTTTCAAACAATTTATCTCACCATTGATAAAAATAGAGGACCCAAGTGACGACCTTGGAAACCCCCGAAGTAAAGTGTGTCGATCTAGGCTCAAAAGTACGTAGTTAAAAACTTGAGTAAATTTCCCACAAAACCCTTTAATGATTATTTGAGAAAAAGGGGGTTTCATCCTCAACGCTAATTTAAAAATAGCTAAAATAGTTGGTGACAATTCAGGTCACATCGAAGACTAAACAGCTGTATAAGTTGGTAGCAATGTAGGTCACATCGATGATTAAATGGCTATAAAACTTGCATGATGTGCCCCTAATGAGTGGAGCAGTTTTGTTGATATAGAAATGTGCACCACACTCGACAACTGGTGTCGACGACAAGCACGAATTTTTAAATGATAATGTGTGCCACTCGATAACGGTATTATTTCTTGTGCAAAATGTGCTCGATGATTTAACTTTACAGCGCGCACAACTATTTAAATTAAACTGGACAAAAACACGTGATCATTAATATGATAATGTGCGCCACATTCGACGCCCAAACTGGATACTGCACGTGAATCATTTTTATGATCGTGTGAAACACGCTCACATGATTACTTGTGATAACAATGTGGAAGCATTTGGAACACTCAACTGGAAAAATACGGGACCCACTTTGTAACAATGTGTGTATGTAACGCTTGACGACTGAACTGACAAACTACATTTGAATTATTGTCTTTGCGCTACATTCGACAACTGAATTGAATTAAAATACTGTGGCTTACTGTAGTGAATATGTGCACTGCACTCGACTGAATTAATTAAACAAAACACTTGAACGATAATTGAATTCATAAACAAAACACAAATAAGAAGTGTAACATACTCGACGATTTAATTACACAAAACACGCAACTTATTTCCATGAGAACGGCGTGTGGCGCACATCCTGCTCGAAGTCAAAGAAATGGCGACGCTGGATAATAAATTCGCCACTAACTTTTTGGTTTTTTTTATTGTTATTTAGTGGACTGTGCTTACTTTATTGAATTTTAAATTACATTTTTTATGACACAATATGGTTTTTAGAGGAAGTTCTGAAATATAGCCCACTAGTTGCCGCTAGGTTAAAACTTAACCGATTGTGCGATGCAATTCGACATGGCCGTTGGAAAAAATTTTGGGAACATTTTTTTCTCATAACACTATTTTGAAAAAAATAGAAACAATCTTTAAAAATACTTTATAAATATTTTCTACAGCTTAAGGTACCCCTAATAGTCCTGTACATTTTCAAATTTATCAATCCAACCGTTTTTCCTGACCGATTAATTAATAGAAGATGGTGACAGCACGCGCAGCATGAAGGAATCTTTTAATGGTAGAGTATATCCGCAGTGTATGCCAAATTTCATCATAATCAGTTAAGAACTAGCTAAGAATTAATCAAACCGGACATGTTCCAGAACTGTTTCTAAAAATAATGTTAGGCTTCCATTTCCATAGCAAATGTCAAATTTTACAAAATCGGTTTAGGAATTATCAAGTTCCATGCTTCTTCGTCAAATTCCAGAAGTTCAACAAACAATCATTTTAGAATCCCTTTTCGCACATGTAGAATTACATCACAATCGCTAAGGAAATAGAAAAGTTGGTAAATATTCCAGAACTTACTCTAAAAATCATTTAAGAATTCTTTTTCCAACGCACATGAATGAGTTGCATCGGAAAATTCGAATTGCATCACAATCGGTTAAGGAATAGCCAAGTTTCATCATAATTGGATATATTCCAGAACTTCCCCTAAAAATCATTTCAGAATCCCATTTCAAATGCACATATGGAACTGCATCACAATCGGTTAAGGAATAGCCAAGTTCCATCATAATTGGCCACATTTCAGAACAAAAGTCATTTTAGAATCACATTTCCATCGCGCATTCCAAATTTCTATAAAATCGGTTGAAGAATAGCCAAGTTCCATTCTAGTTGGTCATATTCCGGAATTTCACCGAAAAATCATTTTCGAATCCCATTTCCATCCCACATACCAAATTTCACTAAAATCGGTTAAGGAATAGCCAAGTTCCATCCTAGTTTGCCATATTTCAGAACATTACCCAAAAATCATTTTAGAATCCCATTTCCAACGCACAGGTCAAATTGCATTACATTCGGTTAAGGATCAGCTAATTTTCGTCCTAGTGGGCCATATTCCAGAACTTCATCTACTCCAGTGTTTCATCTAATTTTATGTCGTTTTATGGGCGAATATTACAAAAAAAGCTCTCGATCTTTAACGGTTAATAGGTAAGCCAAAATGTCTACGCAAAGTTGTGAAAGAAACTCGAAAAAATTTTTTATTAATTTTGATGATCACTTGTTCCTTTAATTGTTTTGTATAACTTTGATCAATCGGTCTGGAAAATGTTTCGGGGCTATTAGGAGTACATTAAGCTGTAAAAATATCTTGGTGACATTAGTCTTCACATCTATTCTTGTAAAGTAACGGTAGATTTACTAAAAATCCATGAAAAGTGATTTCTCAAATAATCACTAAGGGGTCTTGTAGGAGATTCCCTCAAGTTTTTAAGACTACCCTAAAATTTGGTGTGCAACCATTGGTTGCGGAGATATCAATGATCAAAAACAAAAGGATCCTTTTTCATTCAACATCAGATATATCTCAACAAAAAATTGACGTGGAGAGACCAAATAGAAATTAAATTGAAGCTTAATTAACAAGCTAACTGGCCGATGCATTGGTTTAACTTAAAATAGTTCCCGTGCCCTCCTAAAATCGAAAATGTTCGTTACAACTAGAGACTTGAAGCATTAAAATACTTTTCTTCCATTTCTCTAAGACCGTTTTTCACAAACATACAGCTCTTCAAAAAACAAGAAAAAAAATGTTGAAAAAAATGTTTGTTCCTTTAATTTTTTGTAGTAGTGTACATAGTATGTATATACATACATATGCGTATGAAATCGTAATTGTCTTCCAAAATCGATAAATAGAGCGTCTTTGATTTGGAGCGAATCCTGCTCGGATTATGAAAATATATGTTCAGCATAGTATGCGGCTGGATATTTGACGGTTTGATATTAATCCTACAGCAGCTGAAACTTTACACCAGTTCCGTTTTTTGATTTCCGTGGGTGGTTAACAAACGGGCGAATACGGCAAATTATTTAATTTAGCGAATAGTAATAATTTACTGAATTTAAGGGCGGCAAAATAAATAACTAACAATCTATTCTCCGATTTAACAAACAAAACTAAGAACTCGTATCTTACTTCGAATCGAAAAAAAACTTTTCAGTTATTATCAACTTATTAAAGCTACATAAATACTGCCGAAACACAAAATATGGAACTTCATTTGTCAGCCGTTTCAAAGGAAATATCAAAAATAACTTCGTTGTCAAATACTGAAATACTTACATTTTGGCGGACACCTTCTTTCAAATGAAAAAGAATCCTAGATTTGTACAATGGATAAATCCGGTTTAACCGGATTTTTTCATTACCGGTAAAATGTAAATAAAAGATGGATTTACCGGTAAACTGTATTTAGAAAACTATGCTAAATGCTGAACTATACTTTGCAGGTTTGCGGAAATTCTACATTTATAATACAAATTTCAGCTGATTTATAGGTCGAGAGCTACAACCAATACCAGTAAGATAAATGATTTATCATGAGACATTATTTGATAAGTTGAAATCTGATTCAGCAAACTAAAAAATGTTATTTGAGAATGCAGTTTTAATTTTTAATACTATTGGCTATGCTTAGGTGTCTGTAACCGGGTCAATTTCTATCATTACTAACTAAGCCTTTTTAAATCCTCTTTATATTGTGTGTAACAGATGTGTTCGGTGAAGCCCGGTTATCTCCCGGAGATCTTGGTTATAGCTTGGTCGAACAAGATATCCCATAATTTAGAGTTGGACTGTGATGATAAATTTTTTAGTGGACAACTTTTGAACTGTGTGTATTTCCATAATGAAATGTGAAAGCTTAAGGTTCAAATAAAGTGATATCTGTTCTGTTCCGCTCAGCTTTTTCGCCCCAATTTATTCTATAATTCTGAATGAACGGCAGAAACTTCAATATTAGGAACGAAGGGGAAATAAAACTAATGCCACATTCGGATCAAATTTTAAAATTTTAGGTTAGCGAAGCAGCAGAGACGCACCAGTTGAAAAGTGAACCGATCGGAACGGAAACGAAAGTCATTTTTTTTGGACCTTTACTGAATATTTATGTTACAACAGACGTAAACAAAACGTAGTGTTACCAGATGAGGGAATTCCGTATAAATATTTAAAATAGTATTAAAGATTTTAAAGAAATAACATGTTGCGAAAATATGAAAAATATTTCATAAGGTGATCAAGACTTGTTAGATAGCTGTAGAGTTGCAATTCCAGTATGATTAGCTGTGTTTGGCATTGCCAACTCCCAAGGGTGGGCAGTAACGAATTACATGTATTTAAATTACGTAATTAAAATACAAATTACAATTTGTAATTTGTATTTTAATTACTCATTTTCCAAGTAACAGTATCTTGTATTTTAATTACTTAAATTAATTATTTAAAGTAATTGTAATTTGTATTTTAATTACCTCAGTTTTAAAAATTTATTATTTAAATTTTTACAAGGCTTATTAAAATCTGTTTCCAGAGCCATCAGTATAAAACCTAATCTTAATATTCGTTGTTCTAATGATACGTTTTTTCACTAAACGAATTTTGTCAAATAAAATTTCTCAATTTACAAATGTAAAGTAATTGTAATTTGTAATTACAAATTACAATTCAAAGCAATTGTAACTTGTATTTTAATTACTCCACTCGAAAGTAATTGTAATTTGTATTTTAATTACTCAGTTTGCTGTAATTTGTAAAAGTATTTTAGTTACTCAGTGTAATGTAATTTGCCCAGCCTTGCCAACTCCTTCTTTGCTACGCACAAAGCACTCCGCCATGATAGGGCTTTTAAGGAATTGACTCGTGAAGAAACGGTAGATGATGTGAAAGGGACACATCAAGCTTTTTAAATCTAAACTTGGTGTTCCATTATTAAAGCTTGATTTTAGCTGTAAAATGAACTAAATTATTTGAGCCATACCATGAATAAATGTTTATGAAAATAATATAACAGTTTACTATATCGTGTATCATTAATAATCAGTGATGATTAGTAGGGTTAGAATTTAATTTGTACCTAAAATATGTAACTAAAATTGTGAAACATGTAATAAAAATATGTGATTAAAATGAAATAATGTTTGGTCAAATTTTGAAAAAAAAAGCCACAACTAGAACTTAGCACTCATTAAAAATATATCAAAGACTTTGGCTGTTCAGTTCCACAAAATAATCCCTCTGCGTTATACAGGATTGGAAAGGTAGTACAAAAATGATTCCACATCTCCAAATTCTTACAAATTTGGACTCTTAAACGGCCACCGTGACGGTTGAAACGATTCACGCCATTAAAACAGAGTAGAATTGGATTTGCTATGTTTTTATAGTTCAATGGACGATTGTTTCATCTATTTAAATTTCGAATACATACTTTACTGAACGAGAATTTCATTTCCGATAAAGGTACGTATAGTCTAAAAGCTTATGAACGTTTTAGTTAAATAGTTTTATACCGGCTGAAAATTTGTGAAAATATGTATTGTTTTTAGTCCTTAAAAATAATATCGACAATCTGACTGGGCAATTCTAGGTGTGAGCCGCCCCAGAATGATTCAAAGTGGCATTAAAATATAGGCAGTTCAAAATGAAATATACCTCTTGAATTTTTTATAACATGACTTTAGACCTATTTAAGAAATAAAATAAATGAATAGGGGATTTCTCTGGTCCTGACCTTGTATTGTTGAATGTTACATTTAAAATTGTTTATACCATCTGTCATTTTTACAGTCTATAAGTATTTCCAATGCTATAAAAAAGATAAAAAAGTGAAAGCCATGTCGATCTGTCGGTGCTGGTTTTAATTTTTGTATCTTTTAATAACGATGGAACTATACAGTAAAAATGGAACCTGGAACTATACAATCAATAATGATACTTTACATTCGCCTTGCGATAATAAGTCAGACCAAGCCAAATCGATCAATTTGTTTTATCGGTATGTGTATATAGGTTAAAAATACAGGTTATAAGAAAAATAATAGTATACTTTACTTTGAACTGCCTTTATTTTAATGTAACTTTGAACAATTCAGGTGCGGCTCAGGCCCGGAATTGTCCAGTCAGATTTTCGGTACCATTCTGAAGGATGAAAAAACAAGCTTTTCACAAATGTCCTACTAATAGGTTCACGAATAAAAACACCAAAGAACTTAACGGTAAACTATTGAGATATTCTAATTTCACATTTGGTTGGTTCTTAATTTACTGATCTAACTTAAGTAATTTAGGCCAAGTAAAACTTTATTTAGCTTCTAAAAATTGCTGTTTGGCTTAAACGTATTTGCTTTATCAAATTTAAGGCTAAGTAAATCAAATTCCGTATGTTTCGAAGAAAAATTAAAAATATTTAGAAAAACTCATAAATATCCGACAAATTTTTGATTTGGAATTCCCAAAAAAAATATCGGATAACCTAAGAATCCTAATCCTAACGATTAGTAATATGTAAGCCATCATTGTAAAATTTTGCATAAATTTGTACTGCAGGATTTATCTTTGTTGCCGAATTTATTTCCATTGGAACTGGCAACATTGGTTAACAATATTGGCTATGCGAGCCAATCTCTGATATTGGTATTATTTAGCTTAGGTAGGATCATGTTCCTCACGTATTAATTTTTTCTTGAATTACACTGTTAAATAAATGTTCATTCGCGTAAAATATGTCAATAATTGAGTTAAATAAAATTTGTTAAGAAAATGCGTTAAAATCTTCACACCGAGATTACTATTCAGATAGTTGGGTTACTATATTCACGTAATCGACCTTCTGAGCAATTTGAGGTAAACGCTATTTTTAATTAGAGGCCGATATGAATTCTTTTAGAGTAATGTTATTTCTGTACTTCAATAACGAATAAGTAGTCAGCTGATAAATATAAAATTATAAATTCTTCTAGAATCTGGGCACCATCCATACAAATGTTAATTTTGGATTCTTGCAGGATTTTTAATTATTTTATGAAATAGAAAATTAAAGGTGCGGTGAAATTTTAGTTTCAATAATATAAAATTAGATAAGTTAGAAACAGTTTGCATTAAATCTTGAATAAGTTTATTATCTAGTTGAAAAATTCATATCAAATTATTTATGCTCCGAGAAACGGGATTTAAAAATTCTTTTAAAGTCTCGAGGATTCTCGATACTGGAATTCCAGATCGCAGTCTCTAATCCGGATGAGTTGTGTTGACGAGAAGTGGTTTTTACTCGTATTGACCCAAAGGTTAAAATTGTATGGTTAAAAAGTCATTTTATATCGATTGTTAAAACATTTCTTCAGAATCAAATTAAAATTTTGTAAAATGGATTCCTCCACTTTTTTCAAATAACCAAATTCGGTAATTTTACAATGAATTAGAAATTGTTCATAAAGAGTTGGCGATCGGAGAAAAATGATTAGGCGCATTTTACGTTAAATATAATATGAGTAGGTACTTAATATTAACGTTGTTATTAAAACACTACAAATTTAGAAACAACAGTTTTACTCCAGTAAAAATATTAATCGCAGACAAACCCTGCTTTCAAGGGACAATAAATGATTATTGTGTATTTTTGTTTAAATGAAACGATGTTGTATATACATTAAATTAAGAGAAATGTCCCAATTTGATGGCAGACCAACAATGAAAATATTATTTTTCGAGCGGTCCATATGAGCCGCCGTAAAATTAATTTTTTCCTCTTCAGCTTCGATTTTTTTTTAAAATGAAACAAGTTTTTGATTAGGTGAATGATTTTCGCTGAAAAGGCTAGCTGCAGTTATTCTTACTTAGGCTATTAAAATGTTCACTAATTCGCTCAAATCAGGGTTTCAGTCAGTTGAACGGATCATCATCATAACAGCCTGAATGAAACAGTTATTTGATATTTTGCGACACTGATCCACCTTTAATCATTCAACCCTGACATCATATATCTCAGTACACATTATGTGGGAAACCTTTTCAGAAGTCTCCCATTTTGACACCAGGAAATTGGGTTATGGTTACATGTTTTGAATATTTGACAAATTTTACTTTCTTTTGCTTTAGTAAAATAAAGTTTAGTAATAATGAAAATTTTCGACCTTGAGATTTATTCGTTTTGGGGTTTTCTGAGACTGACAAATTGGGTTTCCAACTTGTGTTTCTCTGCTTCTGCCCCTCTCTACAGCCCAGGTGGGATGGTTTAGCCAATCGAACTGAAGCTTTTTTCATAAATTTTAAGAACCCTGTGAATTTTAATGAAAATCGGAAAAAAGTTCCCTTAATAAGTTTTTCAAAATTAAAAGAGAATCATGTGCAGTGTTGGCCACACCTTAATTTTTTTATTAAACAAAACACGCAGCAAGATATTAGACGTCAGATGACAAACAAGAACTAAAGTATTGTGCCAAATTTAAAACATTAAAGTGATTTCATTAAATTCCGCCGACTGTTGGCAACGCCTTAAGTAAAATCAACGCGTTGACATGGAATGCACTTGAAACCTTCAAAATTAGGTAGATTTTCGCTGCCAATTAGAGGAGACATGTCTCAACATTCACAAGATAAATTTACTAAATGCATACAAAGAATGAATGTTATATAATTAAGAAATGTAGTTGGAACCTTTCTGCTTTCAGTTGCCCACTAGAGTATTTGTTATGTACTGCGGCTTTTCCACAATTTTTTTCACGCGATGGTGAAAACAGTCACAGTAAAGCTCCTGTTTACTGTATGGCTTCTCGACTTGGGCAACTGAATGCATAAGTCTAGTTACTGAGAAGATTGTTATGATTTTATTTCAGTCCCTTAAATTATAAAATTTATTTCATTCCTGAGGAAATTAATCATTTTGAAGGAGCATCGGATTGTTTATTTAGACCTTAAGTAGATAATTTGACTATGAGTATTTTTACTTCGTGTTACTTATCAGAAATATCATTTCACCATTTACAATTCAAAATGTCAGAATAAATGTGATAAATGCTCAAGGGCATCGACGAAATAAATCAAAAAGCGTGATTTTGTTAATCTAGCATTATGAATCACTAATATAAGGTAATAAAATATATCAAAATCCTTCATAATTCTAAAATCTGGAGATCTGAACGTTTGATATTATGTTTCAAAGGCTAGTTAAAGTTAACCGTAGCAATTTTACAACAAGTACTCATAAATTACTTTATATGATAGATAGCTAGACCAAGGTAAGTCTATAAAACGAAATAGGACGTGTAATGTATTATTAAAATATAAAACAATAAATTTAATGATTTTTTATTGTATTGTGCAAGTGTAATCTGCATTTAAGTATATGTACTCGTTTACGTACGTTTGCTATAAATGTCAAAAATTGGTCATCTAAATTGTTCACAAAGGGTCATAATTATTACTAACTGTAATTACAAATATTCATGCAATTTGAATGCACTTAACAAGCCAATATAAAATGAAAATGATAAACAAAGTTCCAATTTTATCCACATCACAACAAATTTATGTCGTCTACATTTACAAATACTTATGTACAGTAAAATTGAATTTGCTTATCATTCATATAACAACAACATGTTATTAAACTTAAATAATTTTATAAACATTACACATTTATGTACGACAAAAATAATAAGAAGTGTTGGACATAACAAAATAAAATTAAATTCATAAGAAACCGCGATTTAACAAAATTCGACCTTGTGGAAAGTCGACTTTTATCCATCATATCTTATAATATGTATGTAAGTTTCCATAATAAGATAACATGACACGCCGGACGTGCGAATGGTAGTAAAGATTTTATTTTCAGGCGAATTGAATTTTTGAAGCCGTAAGGTTATACACATCTAGTGTTACCACCTGCCTGAGAATGACCGTCCGGATCAAGCCGAAATTTGTCCGGATTTTTATTAATAATGTACAATGTTATTTCTTAGAAACTAAAACTTGTTTATCTTAGGTATACACACATACATAGATATTAGAATATGCTAAATGATTGAGATCCATAAATAAAGTTGATGAATTTTCGAAATATTTTATCATCTAAATAATTAATTAAAATCATAACCATTTTCATGTCCAATTTTGTTACTGATAAAAAAACTGATAATTATCGTTACAATTCATGTCTTGATTTATTTTTCGTTCATTGAGTATGCTGGCAAAACTAGTCTAAAGAATCTACAGAATTACAGACTTCCGTCGTTACATGCAACTATTGCAACGTAGCCCAAAGAGTTCTTCCAATTAATGCGGTAGTTGAACATAGTTACAAATGTTTGAATGTGTTCTCCATAGCACGTGTACAATAATAAAACTAGAGTAAGGTAATCAGCAAGTAAAAAAATCCAAAAACCCGAAACTACTGCACTTTGGATTGCTCATGTTGAAAATACCGCGCCTATAAATTTCCCCGAAGAGTTAGTGCCGTCCTACACAAACTCGGTTTTCAAAAGTCATTTTAGACTAAACATAGCTAAACATAACAAGCTGTGTAGATTAATTCACGATAGCAGCCATCACGAGATGCGCGCTGTGCAACTCTGTGGTTCCGTTTATTAAGAATGAGTATATAAATTTATATTTGTATAATTAATTTTCAGAACAATTAGTGATAGGTTGAATTGCAGATAATCAGCGGCCTGGAAAATTATTAATATTGTGTCGAAAATGTTATTGGAATTGAATGTCGAGAGAGTCATGGTAAGCTCGGCATCAATCAGCATTTATTGTTATTACTTCGGTCTAAAAAGACCAAAGTATTGAAATCCTGTCAAAAATGATCAAAAATTTGGTTGGTCCAAAACCACTTTTCTCGATGTTTTGAAAGTCCCTGAGTCTAAAAAACAAAAAAAAAATGTCCGTCCGTCTGTCTGGATGTCTGTTACCCATGGTACCTCGAGACCGCGATTTAGAATTTTTTTTTTGCCAATCTGTTCCTATTGTCAAGATCGAGATTTGAAAAGCTTTTGGAATCTTTGTGTCAAGAGGGTCGGGTACCTGCCATACGAATTGACCCAAAATACCTGGTTATAGAAATATTTACCAATTTTTTATATATGCTGGTTTGAATATTGAGTTCGGTATTGAGTTTGGCATTGAGTTGAAGGTTAAGTCAGGGGTCAATTTGCGGGTTGAGTTGAAGTTGAGTTGGACTTAAGTTGGGGTTGGATTAAGGTATAGTGAGCAGTTAGCTAATTTTTATATATGCTGGTTTGAGGATTGAATTGAAAGAGAGTTTGCGTTTGTGTAGATGGTTGAGTTGGGGGCCGTTTGCGGGTTGAATTGGGGTTGAGTTGGGGTTTAGTGAGTAGTTGAGCAATCTTTATAAGTGAGTGTTTGTATGTATGTACAACATATGTGTATGATTTTTGGATAAAGTTCTGAAATATGGCCAGTTTGATAGAATTTGCCGATTTTTCAACCTATTATGATGAAATTTGGCTCTTCCTGGTTAATCTCAGTTGACGTTTTTCTGTCATCAGGTGTTGTGCATATTTCGAGTCGATTTTCGGCTTTCCGATTTCTTTTGTAGGTTCTGTAAATCTGCCTTCAAAACTTCTATCAGGTTTTCGGATACAGAATTTCGGGCAATCATAACATGTATTCTTGTAGATTCCGGTACTTATGGGTGTATTAAAATTACGTTGTTTGAGTTGATTCCCTAATTTGTGGTTTGTTTTAAATGCCACCGTGTGGCCGTGTTTTTTTTAAATCTTTGTTATATTTTTGTTGTTGTAGCTATTTTACTGTATAGTGATGTATTTCTCCGTTTGTTCGTTTTGCTTGTTTAACTTGGTCATGATATTTTACTGTTTCTTCCAAACGTATACCTATGGTTAATTTTGTCAATTAATTCCATGTTAAATCCGTTTTTTATTGCCATGTGTTTAATGATTTTCAGTTCTTCCATATAGCCCTGATTTTTTATTGCGATCGCGTTTAGTTTGTTAAAAAATGTAAAGCCGCTTTCTTTTGTTGGTATGGGTAGTTATATGATTTGTCTGGACGTGATCCGTTTGCCTGTCTTCTCTGTATATTTTGAATGTATGCTTTTTATTGTGTACATCACACCAGAAATCCTATTTTAGAAAACCCAAGATTTCGATATATAATTCGGACCATTGGAATTGTGCAATTTTGTGCCTGTAATTAGAAAATTTGTGCATAGTGTACTTTAGGAAATAGGATGGGATTTCTCACGTGATTATCACACCAGAAATCCCATATATTCCGTTTATCTAATAAAACATATTTTTCGGTGTATGTTGATTGTGCAAAATTGTGCGTTACTAAACTGACCTTGAAAATAGTTTATATTGGCCAGAATCGGCCATAGAACATCCACAATTGATCAAAATCATGGTTTTTCGAATAGGTTATATGGGCGATTTCCAGAAATCGCACTTTTTATTAACATTCGAATTAAAACAAAGTATAGTTAATATTCTGGCCAAGATTCACATTTGTGCATATCACACATTAGCCAGAATCGGCCATAGAACGTCCACAATTGATGAAAATCGTGGTTTTTCGAATAGGTTAGATGGACGATTTCCAGAAATCCCATCTTTTATTACCATTCAAATTAAAACAAAGTGTAGTTACTATTCTGGCCAAGATTCACATTTGTGCCACGATTTTGATCAATTGTGGATGTTCTATTGCCGATTCTGGCTAAAGTGTGATATGCACAAATGTGAATCTTGGCCAGAATATTAATTACACTTTGTTTTAATTCGAATGTTAATAAAAGGTGGGATTGCTCTATTCTAGCCAATATAAACTATTTTCAAGGTGAAACGCACAATTTTGCACAATCATCATACACCGAAAAATATGTTTTATTAGATAAACGGAATATATGGGATTTCTGGTGTGATAATCACGTGAGAAATCCCATCCTATTTCCTAAAGTATGCTATGCACAAATTTTCTAATTACAGGCACAAAATTGCACAATTCCAATGGTCCGAATTATATATAGAAATCTTGGGTTTTCTAAAATGGGATTTCTGGGGTGCGTACACCTTTTTATTAACATTTGTTATTGTCAAGTCTAGGAAATTAATGGGATTCTTTGTCCCTGTTTGTTCTTTATATTCTTAGAAGATTGTTTAGTTGTCTCATTGTGCCATTAAATAGTATTAGAATATCGTCCACCTAATTTTAATTTTTTGCACTTTCTTTCAATTTTTGCACACAGATTTTTTTTTTTTTTTAATAGAAATGCAAAACAATAAAACTTTATGCGAGTGCGAGTTTACGACCATTTTCTGAAGAAAAATTTTCAACAGACAACCAATCAACGTAGTCTATTTTGTAAACAAATTTCCCCTTCCGAACATAATTCTTCTGTTTTCCATTTAAAATATATTGAATCTGCTGAAAATTTTTCTTCAGAAAATGGTCGTAAACTCGCACTGATAAATAAAAAGAGGGAAAACAAAGGATTGACAAAACATTTAGTGCGTAAATAGTTAATGGAAAGTTTTTAATTTACTAACAAAATATAACGTCTGGGATTATGGAAAATTTATCTGTTTTTGTAGTTTTAACTTAATCTTAACATTCAAAATTTAGGAATACATTTCACCATATCGCCCCTCTTCAAAGCTTGACTTTCAATTAAAAAATTAAAATGAATTAAGGTACTATTCCACTAGAAAAATTGACTGATAGTAAAAAAAGAGGAAACGAGAAAAAAGTTCAAAACTCTATGTAATAGACAGAGACAAAGTTTTTTTTGTTTATAGCAAAATTTCGATCCAATTTCTCCTGAAAATTTTGACAGCACACAAAAACATAATCAATAATTATTAACAAAAACTAAATATTACTATTAATTCGGTTAGTTATACATCTCAAAATTATCTAAAAAATGAAATATTATTAATACTCATATCAGAATTGTCTTTTTTAGTATATTTTCCGTAAAAATTAAAAAAATCTCTACCAAAAAAACGTCATGTGTTTTTTAGTTTTACTTTTTAAAGTAAAATTTTAAGGAGAAGCGGTATAAAAATATAATAACCATAATATAATTAGTGTGAGGGAAATATTTCTCATCATATTGCGAATTTTATGCATGTGTGTTAGTGTGACTAAAATGTCCTCAATTTGATACTTTTTATTGCAGTCACACTACTACAGACACAAATATTTTTTGACTGAGTAGGGTTTTTGTTTCATTCGCCCATCCAGCAAATGTATATTTTTGTCTTCCTTTAATTTTACTATCAGTCAATTTAGTCAAGTGGAATAGCACCTTTATTATACAGATTTATGGGAATGGGTATGAAGGGCCGAATTTCAAAGGGCCGAATGTCGAAGGGCCGAATGTCGAAGGGCCGAATGGGTCGAAGGGCCGAATGTGTCGAAGGGCCGAAAGTGTAAAGGGGCCAAATATCGAAGGGCCGAATGGGTCGAACGGTCGAATGGGTCGAACGGTCGAATGGGTCGAAGGGCCGATGTTTTTTTTTTTTTTTTTTAGAAATATAATTTTTTAAATTTGTTGTTTTAAGGAATATTTTGTAAAATTTTTTATCAAATATAAATTAATTTTTTATGAATTTAATCTTTGGGTATTCTATCGACAAAAATATTGCATTAATTGTGGTTATTTATGGTTTGCGTTTCTTTTGATATTATCAAGTGAAAAAATATTTGTACATAATAGGTATTTCAACAAAGCTAAGTCTTATTATATCAATATAAATGGGTATATGTAGGTATACACATACATATGTATTACTTTTGTAGTATATCTGCTCGTATATAATAACAAAAGGCGAAGTTAATTTTTTTCAAATATGCATACCAAATGTAAATAGATTTTAAAGCAGAAAAAAGAATTTTGTTATAAAATGTCATAAAAATTCAATTTTCTCCTGTTCTTTAAATTGATGATAATATTTATTCTTTTCGAACGATGTTATTTTCTTAAACATTATATAGTTTATTACTATGGTTTTAGAGAAAAAAAAAAAAAGTAAAATTGGTCTTTTGCAACAAAGAATCCTAATTATCGGTCGGCTTTCTTTCAATCTCATTATACGAAAATGTATTATTTTGCTCTACACGACGAATACAAAAAAAACAAAGGGATGGAAAAATTTTTCAAGGGTGGATCAACAAAAAAAAGTTTTATTGATGTGTCCATGTACATAATCATAAATAGATAATGTTGTATTATGTGTTTTGGTTATTCTATATACTAATTTGCATCATGGACAAATATATCTAGAAAAAGAAAAGATAAGAGAAAGATAACAAAAATATCTAGAAAAAGAAGAAAAGCTGAAACAATCGACGGCCTAAAGAAGAAACGTCTTTCATTAAAGGCATTGGAAATAATATAGCTGTTTATTGATTTATACCACTAATCCATTAAATTTAATTTAATTTTTATTATATTTTTCCAGACATATCTCAAGAAGAGAAACTATGTAACTTCTGGAATTATAATTTTAAATAAAATTTGTGTAATTATTACAATTTGTTTTTTATTAATTGAATCTGAACCATCTTGATGGCATAGTTATTTGAATAGTCAAGCGATGTGAAACGAAAAGAACAATTACTCAATTACTCTCGCTTTTGTTGAAGCCGGTGAAACTTATCGGAAAATTGGGCGAATCTGTGATATTAGTGTGTCTGTTGTGAACCGGACTTGGCATCGATATTTAGAAACAGGCAGTGTGAGTCGGTGCGAAGGGTCTGGTCGACCAAGAAAAACTACATCAAGAGAAGATCGAGCTATGTCACGGTTGGCGAGAGTTCGTCGAAGAGTATAGTCGTGTTTTTTCCATCCTCTTTACAAAATTTAATTTTATTTTGTTTTATTTTGTTTTGTTTTATTTTATTTTTGTGTTTTATTTATATAGTAATATGTATATACTTTATGTACATAGGTATAATTTTATATTTTGAATTAAATTCTAATTAAATTAAATTTTAGTGTAATAATAATCAAAGTGTAGTGAAAATAATTAAAGTGTAATTTTGGAAAATGCAATCCACCGGGATGCATTTGTTAGGCAATGTTTTTATTTTTGTAGATAGAAAAATTAAAAGTGCATGATTTGATATCTTGTGGATTGTACATGAAATCAAAGTTCAATTTTTAATTACTAAAGTCTAATATTTAGATAGTATTGAAATAAATTTTAACTTATATAAAATAAGTCGCAGTAAATTTGGTATTAGATTTTATTTTTACGCACACTTATTTGTATTCTTATGTGTGATTTTGTGTTCATTGTACAATCGACACTAATACATACTTATAATTTGGTATAAAAAAGGGCCGACAATATGTTTGTGAAGCTGTCTCGTTTACTCTTTGCACGGTTGCTGTGAAGGAAGTGTGCATGGTTTTGTTGGTTTTTGTATTATAAAGTACAAACAACAACGAGAAAGAGAATCTTTGCGTTGGTTTTGATACAGTTGGCACAAGTATTTTACTATTGTGTATAATGGTCACTAATACATGCATACAACTTGATTTATATATGACAGGATCAACAATATGGTTGTACAGCTGCCTCGTTCGCTCTTTACATGGATTCTGTTAAGGAAATGTAGTATATTTTGTTGGTTTTTGTATTATAAATTATAATACAAAAACCAACAAAATATACATTTCCTTTATAATTTATAATGCACAAACAACAACAAAAAGAGAATTTTTTCGTTGGTGTTGATACAGTTGTCACAATATTTCACTGTATTATCTTGATACATATGTAGTTTAGGTGTGTTTATATGTACTATAAGGCCTACTGCTACGCACATGAAAGATGGTAGAAAATATTTACCGTCAATGTGTGTTGGTGGTTTTAGTATATAAGATTTTGTTACTTGTATGCTGGTGTTGTTAATCTCTTTGTGTTTCTGTGTATTCACGAAACAACTATGATATTATTGAAATCATGCATTATGGGAACACAATGAGATTTTGTATATTCGACTCAAACAGGATTCTTATACTTTGTATAATCGAATGGGTTTGAGTCGAATTGGAATTGGGAGCTGTCTTATACATTTCATTTAGAATGGTTTATTTAGATAAGATTAATAATTTTTTACTGGTATTACAAACTGCATCAAATTGATTTTAAATTTAGTTAATATTATAAATTATAAATATATAAATAAAATGCGAATTTGGAAATGTTGGTTTAAGTTGAGTTAAGATTTGATTTTTAAGACAAAATGAACACATCATTTATGTGAACAAAGTGGAATTATGTTAAATCATTTTGGAAGGTTAAATGTTTTTGAGTTTAATTGTTGACTTAATGGATTTATTGAAATTTAGATGGTGGGTTTCACACACATTCGTCATAATTACGTATCGATAAATTTTTAAGAAAGTAAGGTTTCATTTTCATTGCATTTATTTATTATTTTATTTACTTTGCATGCTTGATTTGGCAGGGGAAAAGGTCCGTGAACTGAGTTAACATTTTGGATATATTTATATTTATTTATTTATAAAGATATCAAATTTTTGAATTATTGATTAGGTGCAGGATTTTGGTGGCAGAAATCTCTTCAATAGGTGAATGAGGCTAATTGGATTTTTATTTAGGTAGTCTACTGTTTTATAAGTTTTATCTTTGAGTTGCGAAAATGACTAAGGTGAAGGAAATCATTTGAATATGTACACTATCAGACATAAATATTTGAACGACGTCCGGGATTAATCACTGGAGCTGATTTTGCTACTCGTGCAAATTTCCGCTCAGTCGGCTTAGTTAAAAGTCGTGGGCGTCCACAACGAGGCTTATTTTTGTTGATCCTGTTTCAATTTATTTCTGTTTTATGAAACTGATGCAACCGTTTGATACTCCATATTGTAGGGATTTATTTTGATACGTTTCTTGTCGCTGCAATGCTTTTATTATCAATTTTTGACGCTTTCATCTATTTCTTTGGAGAGGCTCATTTTCAATCCCTAAATTAAATTTTTGAATACATAGTTAAAGATTTTGTTCTAAAATAACAAAATTATCTTCCGCTGAAACCAATCACTTTGTTAGTATTAAACTGTAATTTAAAGTTATTTCATTTAAATTAATGTTGCTGCTTCGGTCAAATATTTATGTAGATTGAAATATTACACTAATTGAATGAACATCATCGTACGTTATCTAGGATAAGGGAAATTCCCTTTTTATATGATATTGTAAACTAAATTGCATTGCAAAAATATTTGAGGTATTGATGAAAATGTTTCAACACTTTTTTGTCTGTTTAATTAATAGATATCAAAGTGTCATGGTTTGTTCGGGTATTTCTGTCTGATGGTGTAGTTGATATAAATTATACTTAATTATATATAATTGTTAGATTCGTCTCGAAGCTAAAGAAAGACGGTGAATTCTCGCTCAACATCCAGAAACTCCAAGCATCCAGCAGTTATGTAGCGTAGAAATTGTATTGTCTTGTGATATCTATTTTATTTTATTTATCACTAACTAATTTATATAAGTTAATTTTTATTAATTAAGTAGTAAAGCAATTTAGTTTTCAGAGATACCTGGGAAACTCTATTTGAGTTTTATTAGTAAATATCATATATAGGTGCATTTAGAACTTAACTAAATTATTGATATTCTAGACTTTTTTGCGTAGTATCATGATCAATGTTTAAATTATATTATATACTTTTATAAATAAATAATTAATTTCAACATTATTAATTTCCTTTTTTGTAGATCTGTAGGAAATAGCCGATTAGTTTAAATTTAATAGTATGGTTAAATATATATTTTCAACTTTTTATTTTTAAATCTAGTTGCAGTAGGTAGACAATTAATTAACTATTAACTAGGAGAACGGTAACTAATGAAACAAGTGCTGTGAATTTAAATTATAACTTAACAATTTAGAATTTTTAGTTTAGAAGTGGGAGAGTTTACATATGCCATTTCATAAAATGTTTATTTTTGTAATACTCTTATGTAATACTATATATTGTGTTTTGCTCATTAATATATATTAATTAATTTAGTTTAAAGAATATTTAAAGATTTCTCTTCCTTAATTTGCTAATAAATAATTCAATTTTCCGAATATAACATAGTTCCAGAATCAATCATTATTGTGGGGATTAAAATTAATCCTGGATTTCATAATTAAATTTTAGTTTGGTATTATGGTGATTTATTAATTAAAATTAGTTTTTAGAGTTGCCTGGGAATTTGTATATTAATTTTATTTATTGATTCTTGATATACTTATAGTGCCTAACTGAATTATTGATAATTCGAGGCTGTTGTGGTACTGTGGTACATTATCATTTTTAAATTATTTATTATACATTTTATAAAACAATTGAATTTTTAATTATTTATTTTCCTTTTCCTGATCGGTATTAATTTATGATTAGTTTTAAGTAAAATTTTATGTTTAAAATGGTGTTTAACGTTTATTTTAATTCTTGTTGCAGTATGTAATAATTAATTAATTAAATATAGAAGGACCATGAAAAATAAAATAAGCGCTGTTTTTGTAATCTTAACTTAGTAATTTTAAATTTTTCTTAAATATTTTATCAGATAAATTAATGAAAGGCGGACAGGGGGACATTACAACATTAATAATTTTTTAAGTCCTGATTTAGGATTTAGGGAGTCCTGAGTATCCGGCCCTGGGTTAATAGGGTAGTTAAATTGTGCTGTCTTGTGCTAACCTATTTACTGTATATTGTCCTAATAATTTACTAACTATCGATTGCATTGGTGTCGGTAACCGCGTCGAGTCTGTCCCTACTAATAATTCTATCCTATCTTTCGGTTTTGTTATGTGTTTACGGGTGTACGGTGTGTGCCCGGGAGTCCGGGAGATCCTGCTATAATGCTTGGCCGTACACTCTCAACCAATCAATCAATCAATGTTTCTTTAACCGAGACGTGTACGGACAATTTTTTTAGACAGTGTACGTATATTTTAACTTAATACCTGTAGATATGATGTGATGTAATGGTATGAAGACCGAAGTTATGTTTGGCAGGATACAAAACTGCGGCTGGTTGTTTTTCTTGTTTTTTAAAATAGCCGTTTGAGTTTTAGTACTACAATATAAGTACTGGTTTTATGTTTATAATACTACGGTTAACACTATTCCATTATTAATATTATATTGTCACTAACTCACTATGATTAATTACTAATTTAACTTTGACAATTGATTAAATTTCACTTTAATTCGGCTCGGCAAGGACCAAATAATGGAGGGCTTAAACACCAATTTTGCTGGTTCCACAATTTAATTTACACGATTTAAGTTCTGTTTTTTTTGTTAAGTTGGCACATCTGTTGTTGATATTCCCTCTAAATCTTAGCGTCATAGCTTGACATTTGCAAAAGTTACGTAGTCAACAGTACATCTATCTCTGTGTGTGTTGGTGATTATTTACAATTTTAGAAATTATTTACAATTTTAGACATGATTTGCGAGGCTGAATTCCACATTCATCAAAAGGATCATTACTGGAGACGAGACGTGGGTTTATGAGTAAGACACGCAATCCAGACATCAGGCAAGTGGATGGCGTTCACCAAGAAAACCACGTCGTTTTCAGTCAAAAAAAAAGTCAATGCTCAAGGTTTTCATGGATTACAACGGTGTAGTGCATCATGAATTTTTGCCAGGAGGCCAGACCGTAAACAAAGAGTATTATTTGGGCGTTATGAGACGTTTGCGTGAAGCAATTCGCCGAAAGAGACCAGAATTGTGAGCAGAAAACTCGTGGATTTTGCACCATGATAACGCACCGTCGCACAGTGCCATCATTATTCGTAATTTTTTGACGACAAATGCAACAAATACCATCCAACAGCTACCGAATTCACCTGATTTCTCTTTCTGTTCAATCGAGTTAAAAAACCATTATGGGGAACGCGTTTCAGCAGCCGACAGGAAATAATAGAAAAATCGCCAACGCACACAGAGTAGATGTACTCTTGACTACGTAACTTTTGCAAATGTCAAGCTATGACGCTAAGATTTAGAGGGAATATCAACAACAGATGTACAAACAAAAAAACAGAACTCAAATCGGCACGATGGGAGCGCCACACGGTGGTTATTCCGGGAACTTGTTGATCAAGGTAGTATATGTATGTAGTAAAATGTTATACGCACACGTTTTTTTTTAAATAGAAATGGAAAACAATAAAACTTTATGTTACGTAATTATGATAAGATAAATAAAAAGAGGGGAAATATAGGATTGACAAAACATTTAGTGCGTAAATAGGTAATGGAAAGTTTTTTTTTTACTAAACAAATATAACGTCTGGTATTATGGAAAATTTATCTGTTTTCGTATTTTTAACTTAATCTTAACATTCAAAATTTAGGAATACATTTCACAAGGGTGCACCTAGAAACTTTAGTCTGGTTCGTGCCAGACGAGGGCAGGTGCAAAGAAGATGAAGTACTGTGTCTTTCTCCTTTTTATCCTCGCAACTACGACAGTAGTCATGTGAGAAGAAACCAAGTCTACTCGCATGCCTGCCTATGAGACAGTGCCCCGTAATCACTCCAACAACCATACTGAACTAACGCGTGAGGTGTTACTTGACCAGCTGTTGTTCGTTAACTTACTAGCTTCTTCTTCCTGAAGCAGGTATATGTGTGTATAAACCTGTAGAAGTTTTATGTGTAAAGGGAAAAAATCAAAAAAGTGGTATAACCGAATCGACATTCGGTTTAACCGTAGGGTTTTGTATGAAATTAAACTCTTTCGGACATTTTTCGTGTTCGCTATACGCTTATAAACGTAGTTCGTTATTTATAGTGTATAAGAAAAAAAAGTGTTCATGCAAATTCAAGGGACAAAAACATATGATCATTATAAGCGTTTGTTCATTATATACATGATTTGGTATAAACGGATTCTACTGTACGAGTATATGGACAACCCCAGAAAGTTATTCCATAACTTAATTTGGAATGCACTAAAGCATAATAAATCATGTTTTTCAATCATCTTTAGGAACATAAGGATTCTCAACTTATAAATAAAACTAATAACTATGAACAAATATTTTTTTGCATGAATGCAGTGCATTTTCCAATTTAACTGTGAGTCTAAGAATAATCCTAAATATTTATAATTTGATACTTTTTCAATAGAAAAGCGTTTAGCTGAACAATAATAGTAGGCACTAGTGTGGAATTTAATTTCATGGTTAGTATTAATATTAGGCAAACTTTTAAGTTTAAATTCCATTTCTTTAGATTTACTACTAACAATTATTTGATGACTATTCAACCAGGATCGCAATATGCTTATATTAAAATTGATTTTTTCATAAAAACCACTAAGTGAGTCTTCAATCTTAGTTTGGTATAGTCTATCAGATAAATAAGATGAAAACCAATAAGATGAAATATTTAAAATCCTAAGTAAAATTGCATTATTGACAGCCCCATAACTTGATTCTTACTGTTCAGCTTCACATATTAATCATTAAAATTTTAGAAAAAAATGTTAGAAGACTGGGCTCATGATTATTTAACTCTATTTTACTGCCTTTCTCAAAAATTGGAATAACTGAACCATGTTTAAAGTGACTTAGCTAATGTTAAAAATATGAGCCAAAATATCGCAAATGTTAATCCCTAGAACAACACGGTCCAAATAATCAAATCCTCTAACTTGACCCCAAAGTAAACCCTCAACCTAACCCCCAACTCACCATCCAACTCAGAACTCAAATGAACGCGACTCGAAAACTACATTCGTACATGAACTCAATTAAAAACAACTTAAGCTAACTTCCAACTCAACCCTAAATTAATTCTTAACTTAAGCGCTGAATCCTGCTCAACTCAATCCCAACTCAACTGCAACTCAATTTAAACTAATCCCTAGTCCAACCGCTAACTCTTAAATCAACTACAAACCCCAAATCAGCATGGTCCTAAAAATAAAATGCATAAATGAACTCAACTCAAGTTAACTTTTATTCAACACGCAAATAAATCCCCAGCTGAACTGCTCACTAAAGCCTAACCCAACCTCAACTCAACTCCAACTCAACTAGCAAATGTAACTCAACTCTCAACTCAGGTGCAAACTCAACGCCTTAATCAATCCTTAAACCAGCATGTTTAAAATTTCTCAACTGCTCACTTAACCTTAATTAAACTCCGTCTAAATTCCAACTCAATCCTAATTCAACCCGCAAATGAAACTTCTCAATCTCAAACTTAACGCCCAACGGAGATGGTGCGCAAAAAAAAAAAAAATACGAATTTCAAGTGCATTGTATATTTGTCGTAGCCAAAATATATTTGTTTGAAATATTTTGTTAATTCATTTCGTGTGGGAGAATATATGTGGTGGACGTATTGAAGTGGAGAAATGAATGAGGATATCTGTGAATTCAAGCTTGTGTAAATTATTGAGTAAATTAATGATGTAACAGCTACATGCTGTAGAGAGAAATGGAGAAAATTGCTCAGAATACAGGATAATCTGTTTTTACTAACTACAGGATTGAGTTCCTAAAATGCTTTAAAAATACCTAACTTCGATCTAGAGAGACTAGGCTGTTTTAAAAATATATACAGCGAATTTTCTTCAATCACCAAAAGCGTAAGGAATTGAAAATTGTTTCGATTTTCTTATGCAGACAATTGGTGCTTCTCTCAGATTGATTCAAAAATGCAGACCAAAAACAGGAAACTAATAATGTACAATTTTGAATTTTTTGATGCTGAATAAACGACAACTTCCAGTGCTAGCCTTCCTCCTAGTAATTCATACGTTGAACGAATTTAGTCGATTATGGTTTCATGGTAGTGTGCTGAGTGACATTATTTAACACCTGACCATGTTAAGGCTGAGCTACTAAATTGCTATTACTTGCTAATATGTGGTAAAGTTGTATTTACCGATTTCGGCAGCAAGGAAGTGCAGTGCTTAATAAAAATATTTTAGAAACCACATAAAGCAACGTGATAGTTGTTATTGATCATTTTACTGTCTCTTATTTTACTGTCAAGAAATCTAACTAATATTTTGTGCGGATTTTACTTGTTAAATGTTGTACTAATTTGGATCTACCTAATACATTTGATACTTTTGAATGATTTTTAATTTTTGTAAATTGTATTTTATTTATGTTTTATATAAGATTGTTGTATTTAATAAACTACACGTATTTTTGCGTTTACTTTGATTAAAAACCTTTTTAGTTTTGGATATATTAGAGAAACAAAAAAGATGTAGCATCTCCCTCGCCTTTACCCTGTGTGATTAAATCTTTTATATCGGTTTAGGCACTCTTTCTTGTTTATAATCTTTGGTTAAATGTATTAAATTTCAATATTTGGCATTTAAAAACATTTTAGAAATAGATAACTTTTATAAGAATCGTTCTAGTATGTGAATGGAATTGTCATATGTACAATTTTCAAAATTTTTAAGAGACAAACAACATTGTAAGGTAGACATTTAATTCGTCTCGAATATTCATATTAATTTTTTTGTTGTGTTCATTTTCTGGTAGATCCTGAGGAAAATCACAGTTTCCCAAGAAAACTTTAGCTGTACAAATATTCCCACCTAAAATTTTACAATTCAACAATTTCGAGCGGCTGACTGAACACAAATATTTACGAGTACTATATATCTACTTTTTAATGAATTTTAAACAATACAAACTTATTATGATCTAAT